>MU275271.1:16040-92047 GCA_022160315.1 Panus rudis PR-1116 ss-1
GCAAGTCGGTTGTTGTTAATAGAGCACGAACGTGAATTTACCAAGTACGAAGCGCCTAAAGGGCGTTTAAACCACCCCGCCAAAAGGTCAACGAGTTCGCCCAGTCCGCTCGCAAGCTCGCGCAAATTCACTCTCCGCTGATCTATTTCCTTTTGCGGGCTTGCGAGAGGACTGGTTCCACGAGTCTAGCGAGAAGGAGGTGGCGGGAAAGCGGCCTGTGATTGTTGTGTTGCGGGGACCCGAAACTGCGGGAAGCGGCCTCGAGATCAAAACAGGGGGCTAAAAATTAAATTGCCATAAGAGAGTTCAACGCACGGGCGCTTGGATGTGGCTGAAGGTTGCTTGCGAACGGTGAGGGTCTCGCGAGGAGAGTTTTCTGTTCGTGCTAGCAGCCGTCTCTCGCGTGCTGCTCATATAGCCCTCAGATCCTGTCTTTACACCTCGCCAGGTGCCTTTTTGTCTTTCCGCTCACTCACGAAGTCTATCCAGATAGAAACACACACGCTCTTTTGCCATCATGTCTTCCTGGACATACAGCACCTCCGCAGCTGTCGCCGCGGCATCCTCTACTCCTGCAGCAAAGCCTGCATCATCTTCTGCAGCCAAGTTCGACTACGCCGGCACCGTCTTCAACCTCGACGTCGTCCTACTCGGCATTCTCGCCGTCTTCGTCCTCTTTTCTCTCCCTCGTGCCATCGCACGCTTCTCGCACGGGCCAGAATGGTTTGCTGGCTTGTTCTTGCGCTCGGTGGACGTAGAAGTCCCTGCACAACAACTCGAGAAGCAGCCGTCAATTGCATACCCCAGGCAAGCTCACACATCACCGACAACCCCCGGTCGGCATGCCCGCCCTCCCTTCGCCTCCTCTCCGGTAGACGAAGACCAGTACGAGAACAGCACTGAGGAGAGCTTTAGCCCCGTGTCAGGATACGGTTACGATTCCCGTCCGGGCAATCTTCTTCGAAACAAATCCTCCTCAAGCGCGCATGCCAACCTCCTCCGAAACACGTCCACCTCGAGTGGACGAGTTCGTCGTACAGGGAAGCTCGACATCCCTACGCACATGTCGGCGTGGTCCACGATGCTACCCTCAGTTGCCAGCATCCCTAGGTACCAGGTCAAGCCTGGACTTTCTCTAGGCAAGGCCATCTTGATACTCGCCTACTTCGCCGCTATGCTTTACGCAGGGTTGGTTCGAGCTAACCCGTTTACGACTCCTGTACCTGCGGGCTATGTGGCCATCAGCCAAATCCCCGTCGTCGTGGTCCTTGCGACGAAGAACAACATCCCAGGCATGTTACTTGGCATGGGGTATGAACGTGTAAGTCCTGTCTCTGTTTCGGGGCGCCGGGACGACCGATGAGCGAACACTGCATTTGCACTGCAGTGTTCGTTCAAAAGTTCGGTTCGTCGGTGCACCCGATCTGTGTCAATGTGTCGAAATGATTTCACTCATAAGTCTTCACACAGTTGAACGTCTTCCACCGATATGCCGGACTCATTCTGATCCTCGCAGTCAATGTTCATTCGTTAGGCTTCAGTAAGTTCTACCATAGCCCTTATCACAATGCTCCATTCGTTCAATCCATTAACTATCATTTTACCTTTGCGCAGTCTATGCCTGGTCCATCGCAGGCACGTTCACACAGCACATGGCGGTCCCGCATTACCGCGCGGGCATGGTTGCCCTCGGCGCCGCCGACGTCCTCTACTTCTTCTCCACCTCATTCTGGCGTAACAAGTTTTACGAGTTCTTTTTGATAACTCATATCGTCGGCATCATCGTCCTTCTCGGCGCGGTAAGTACCTCGTTATGCATCAATCCTTTTTTTGTTTTCTGTTTTCTTTTTTTGTCGATTCGTTGCTGACATGTCACGTGACTCGGGGTTTCCATCGTGTAGATCTGCATGCACTCGAACGCCTCGATTCCCTACGTCCTCATCGCCCTCGGGCTGTACGCACTCGACCGAACGCTCCGGTTCGCCAAGACACGTTATGCGTACGCTCACCTCACCCCGCTTCCTTCCCTCGGCATGACCAAGATCGAGGTACCTGCTTTGAACGCGGGTTGGCGCGCTGGACAACATGTACGCGTTAGGGTCCTGAGCTTGGGAGGCCCGATGGGTTGGTTCGGATGGACAGAGTGCCATCCGTTCTCGATTGCGAGCGTGGAGAAGAGTGTGGAAGGGGATGGGATGGTGCTCTATGTCAAGAAAGTTGGGAAATGGACGAATAGACTCTACGAACTCGCTAAGCGCTCTCAATACTCTTCTTCCAACGCTGAAGCGGGCGAGTACCAAACGGGAGTCAAAGTTCTTATCGAAGGACCGTACGGAGGTCCCGGACATACCCTCTTCCCCTCTTTCTCCGGTGCACTCCTCGTTGCAGGCGGTTCTGGAATAACCTTTGCGCTCTCACACCTGCACACTCTCATTGCACAAGACCTCTCCGGACACTCCCGCCTCAAAGTCATCGACCTCGTATGGGTCGTTCAAGACCCTAACGCACTCGAGGATATGTTACCAGTCTTGAAGCGCGCAGTACGGAAAGGCGAGAAAGCGTACGCGAGTGTACGCGTGAGGGTATGTTATACGCGCGCAGGGAACGGACACGTCGTCCAGAAGATGTTGATGGAACGAGGAGGTCTACCCGAGGGCATCGAGCTCTCCGCTGGCCGACCGAAATTCGGCAGTATACTTTCGAACGTCGTAGATCAGGCTTGCGCGTTGTCGATGTTTAAGAGAGGCGCGAGGAGTAAGAGTTTGGGAGGTAGTGGTGGGTTGTTGGGTGTTGGTGCGGAGAGAGGTCCTAGTGGGGTTGTGGTGGGTGTTTGTGGACCCGGTGGGTTGGCCCAGGAGATGGGGAAGGTTGTCGATGCGTTGGATAGGGATCGGAGGAAGGCTGTTGGGGGTGTTGAGCTTTGCGAGGAGTGAGTGTTCTTGGTTTTAATTGTTTTTTTCTTGAGAGCTGACGGTTGAGGGTATAGGGTCTTTGGATGGTAAATCCTTGGCTTTCGGGACAACATATGCGCTCTACGAGCGTACATCGTACATCTCAGCTTCCCTTCGAACTGCTTAGATTTCATACCTAGACAACCAAACAGCAAACACGTTCGACGTCGATAACCCCAACCCACGAGCCGGCTCTCGTCAATATTCACGTCGGACCGTCCCTTCACTGTACTCATATCATTCCCTAGATCACTAGACCCTACCCCACCATCCTCTCCACCCCTCTTGCTCACGCCCTGTATCGTTACCCCCGTCGCTCTCTCTGCATCTCGCACTCCTCTCGTGTTCCGTATCCAAGAACTTGAACCCACACGCACTCTTTCCGCACTCAATGTCTGGCATGTTGGACCAGAACTCGCTCGTCGTTATAGACATCGCACTTTCGGCAATCTCATTACCCCGCTGTTTGGGAACTGTACATATAGTACATACGTACCTTGACATTCACACACGTCTGTCCTTTTTTATCATCTACTTTATCGTCTCTCTCTCTTTCTTTGCCTTGTTGCTTTCCGTTCTCTCGTTTCTCGTTTCTTGCTTCTTCTCGCTTGTCCCACAAGTCCCCACCTTCACGCAAGGGAAAACCAAGGTCTCGCGAGCTGGGTTCCGACTTTCATCCGTTACATTATCTGTGATATGTATAGTTCCGTATTTTGTTATCGTGTACACTGGTCGTACAGTAGGCTCTGGCTAGTTCCGGAGCTTGATATGGTCGTAGTTGGTGGTTCACCCTTTTGGTGGTGCGCTATTGACTATGGCTGTATCGTCGTATTTAGCTCAGGCAGTTATACCTTAGTTCCAATGTGTGAGATTCAAGTTGGAGATTCATTGATTGACAGACAAAACGACAGACAAACAAAACGACAGATGCATAACAACACGAAGACAACAACCGTAAATCAAAGCGGCGGAGCACGAAGACACAGCGACGTAGATAGAGTGAGATGCATAGTACGAAAGCGACAAAATCAATTGGAAAGCATGTGGGCATCATCTAAGTAGCACCCGAAAGTGCATGCGCAAGCTAACGTGACAGCCCTGCGCGACGAATTCAGCTTATTTCCAATATACTGATGGGAAACACTTACGGTGCAAGCTACTTGTGTTGAGTCGGGGCATATCTCGCCATGAGGCGGGCAAGCTGTTCCTCCAACGCCTCCCTCTTCTTCCTCTCCTCCTCGGCAGCCCTCTCAGCTTCCTTGGCAGCCCTCTGTGCTTCTTCCTTCTGCTTCCTCTCCTCCTCCGCAGCCCTCTTGGCTTCCTCGGCTGCCCTCTTTGCCTCTTCCTTCTGCTTCCTCTCCTCCTCTGCGGCCGACTGGGCCTCCTCTGCGGCCGCCTGGGCCTCCTCTCGCTTCGTGCGCTCCTCGCTGATATTCCCACGAGCCGTCCATGCTTTCAGCTTTTCCTCAACCTGCTTCTCTGTTTCCGTCTTCAACCTCTGGACCATGGAACCATTGAGACCCGGGTCACGAGTCACATAGATGCCGCCGATGAACTTGAAGTGGCCTCTCTTCATATGGCTGTCCTGAGGTTGTGAACTGTAGTCAAATTCTCGTTCTTGATAAATCCCAGCCTGGTCCAAGAGGACCTGGGCACAGCGGAAAGCATGAATGGCATAGTCGTAACATTGGTGGTTGATTATTGTATAATTCAGATGGTTTTTTGTGTACTCGTATGTGAGGACGAGAAGCTTGAGAATTGCAAATGCGGGAATGGCAGCGAGCGCCTCTCGATTGGTGTTTTTGAGACGCATCTCGAGAACGGGGAGGGATTTCTCATTGATTCCGTCCATAGCAAGCATGGGCAGAAACTTGATTGTATCGTGAGCGGGGGTGGAGATAGCTTGGGAAGAGTGCGCCAAATAGTAGCTGGACTGACTGGCAACGTCGCTGACGGACCGGCTACTCCAGAATGAATCCTTCTTTTGAGCATTATTATCAGCAGCTGTGGTGTTGGCGGTTGCAGATCCGGGTGGGTACGTGTGAATTGAGGTGTGATCGTCTACAAGGCCGTTAGATGACTGATCACCGAAAGTTCCTGAATGAAGTTCGACTTACCGGTCGTGGAAACCCCCGCCGGGTCGTCAGTAGTGGCGAGTGGAGGAGCGGTGGTAGTCGTAGACCCTCCTGTATTAGCAGGAGCAGGTTGCGCGGCAGTTTGCGGAGGGTGCGACGACGCGTTATTCTTGTCGGTACCACTGGAATGGTTATCATGAAGGAAGCTTCTCTCCATGACCAGCAACCCGAGGGGACGCTGTGCACCCTCTGTCCCATCTCGCAGCACAACGTCTGCCAAGATGAATTCGTGCCATGGTGGGGTTCGCTCCTTCCTAATCTGAATATAGGTGGGGACCAGCTTGTCAAGGTGGTTGTTCCCTTTCAACCAGCCTCCTGCGAGCTGCTCAAAGCTGTCAACAGCTACATGAGAGGGTTCCCCTTGCTGGAATAGGACATTGTCGAACAGAGGCTTGTACAATTCTGCCATGGCGTTGGAGCGAAAGGGGAGATAGTAGCGGAGTCGAGAGGCAAGTCTGGTAAGTGAGTCCAAGAAGGAGGCACCTGAGGAGAGTCGTTTCGCGTTCGTCATTTTGTACTTTTCGGAAGGCGAGGAGGGGGACCGGGTGCGCTCAAGACGTTTGCTTAGGTAGCACTTTCAGAATCCAGATAAGAGTCAAGGTCCGTGAGATATGCGGGAAGCACGAAAGATTGGTCAGAATGAATAAAATTGAAACCGCACGACTCGCATGCGTCCAACCTGAGATGACCGTTGATTCACAGGCTACAACGCGTCGAAGCTTCGCACAAGACTCGTCATGTGTGGCGGTGAGTAGCGATCGATATTCGATCAATGATGGTGCACGGCCATATATGGGAATGCAGGGTTGATACACGAGGTTCGCCTTCAAGAACATTCCTCTTGCAGGGTCTGAGTGAGGACCCTGAACAATCACTCATCCGCGAGGCACTCAGGGTTCGATATTAGGGGGTACAAAGGACGCGATGAGACTTGATAGGAAAAATGACTCGGACGAGGAGGCTACTCAAATGCCTGCTATGTCATGGCAGGTTGTTAGTCTCACCCCGGCCTCACTCAACTGGCTTCCGACTGACGAGCACGGCGGGTGTCAGACGTTAGTACCTGTACAAACGATCACAGTACAGCAGTGCAATAACTTTGAAGCGTTGGCCACATCTATGAGCCTACCAAACAGGAGAAACTATGGGGAATTCCATGTGCACTGAACGACATCATGATGCATCGACTCGGATGCTTCCATTAGCTTGACTCGGAGTCTCAGCGCTCAGATCTCAGAAGCCTAGGATGCATATGGTGGAATCGGCTACATTGACTGGGGCCCCAATTCTTCGCAAAAATTTGATTCAGACCCTGAACAACCACATTGCCACCTGTACTCTAGATATGATGGATAGAGCACCGCGATCTACCTTAGCCGTTCTGGGAGATCGATAAATTCATTGCAGGGGCGGACACGCGCAATTAATGCAGTAAAGGTGGACCTCACCTTTACTGCATTGATTGCGCGTGTCCCAGTGAGGATGATAGGTCCTAGGGATGCGATTGATAGGAGGTTGAGTCAGCATAGTAGCAAGCCCTCTGTTCCAGAGACAGAGCATGCGAACAAAGAAAGAAACAGACATTCAGCGTACAGGGACGATCCAAAAGGTGAATTCACCGTGTGCAATGTGCATGCCACACCCTTTGACGGGCGGGCATTTTCGCCTTTGCTTCCTTTGCTTTTGCTGCTTCTGCTTCCTCCGAGTCTCTAGGACTCGTGGTCGGAGACCGCCTCACCCTCATACCGTTTCTCGCTCTTCTGAAGTCTCACGAGGGACCACGAGCTTGCGGGCAGACTCTCCACGCTTCCAGCTGACCTATTTCTCCGGTGTCCGTGGGCGGCTCATGGGAGGCAGGATAATCCCCGTCCATATCCCAGTCTCTTGTAATAAGGGGAGGCCGCGTACGATGTGGCGGGTTATGGGGTCATCGAAAGTCGTATCCTCGAATTGAGAAGGTACTCCGTTGTCACTGTTCAAGGAAATTTCGGCACAGCGAGACGAGAGAGGAACCATCGATCACTGGAGACGAAGCTTACCGTACTCGTATGTGAGGATTAGGAGCACTCGGAAAAGGCACAAGCCGAACTGACCTCTCAACGTAAACTTAAATTTGACTAGATATGTAGGACATGTACCAACTCACACAGGTACTTCGACATCGAGAAGGGAGAGGGAACGTTACCTTCTCCCCGTTGCGGACGATACATACCTCAACCTTAACGCGGCGAATAACTTACCTGTGATGGAACCTAGGTAGAAGCGGGGACGTTTGTTGATTATTCGCGAGCGCACTACTTGCCATTGACTCGGCGATTTTTTCCGTTTCGAGCTTTCTTACTCTTCGGCTCAGCGACAACTCGTAAGTTATAACGTCCCCAACCGCTGTGATAGAACGATCTCAAACTCGACGGTTATTGAATTCTTGAATTCGTAGATTCAGACTGAAGACTCGGACGCTATCGTACTTCAGAAGACGTTGGCTACGCACCTTGAAATCGCTCACGGTGCCAAGATAAGTTGCAATGCTTGCGGTCTGTTACGGTGAGGCCAATGGTGAGAACTTAGAAGAGTCAAAAGACGATGAAATGTTATACATACCATTTGAATATTGTATGTAATCGAGGCCCGACGATGGGTGCCTGAATCATAATGCGCAAGGCACCCGGTCGGTAAGGAGGTCGGAGCGTTTTGCTGCCGCGATCACTGCAATTGTCGGGCGCGCCGCCTGCGACGAGCTGCAACGTCAAGCCGTTGTCAAGAAACGTGCTCAACCAAGGCCCGACGAAAGTGACAATTATTCAATTGTCAACCCTGCAAGGCGTTCAAATATGTGTATAGTATTATACATAGGCACCTACGACTTTGAGGAATCGATCTCAGGCCGTCGTCTCCATTTTTTGCTACGACGATGCCAACACGGTCACCGTTGTTGGCCAGGGACCGCGGCGCCATAAATAACCATAAAACGGATGGTAACTTAGCTGTCAACCCGCAGCTGTCAGCGACCGGAGGTGTATATACGTACCGGCCAAATAACAGGAACAGGAGCATGCATATTCAGAGAACCGTACGACTACAAACCCGAATGTAATTGAGAGCTTTGTTGTCGTCGTTCAGTAAAGAAGTGCGTCGTTCCAGTCGTCCGATGTCTCAGCTTATGGAAGAGTATTTCAAGCGGCATCGAGGGTGGTTGATGTTGCCATGGGAAAAGACGGAAGCGTGTTCGCCGGAGAACCGCCGAGAAATAAAAACGAGAAGAAGAACACGGGCGCTGCGTGCAGTTCCAACCTGTTTCTCATTCTCAACCACAGACCCTCCTCTCGAGGACTTCTCTGTTGACTGACTCCCGGCCGTAGGCCCTTTCCTCTCGTTTACACACCACCACTCGTTCGCTCTTGGCACATAGCCTCAAAACTCCCCGAACAATCACCAGAAAAGACCACTTTTATCTGCCGAACAAGCCATCATGAAGTTCACAGCGACAGTCATTTCTCTTGCTCTCCTCCTGGCAGGATCTGTTGAGGCCCATGCTCACATCCAGGCGCGGAGTCACTACCGTCGTGGTCCTTCTGCGACGTACAGCCCACCCGCTGCCACGTCCACTGCTGTCTCGTACGTACTTTTGGCACTGAGACAGGATCAGATGTACTGATGACACCTACTCGTCTCTAGGACGCCGGCTCCTACATCTCCTGCCCCTTCGAATGGCAACGGAGCCAACAAGCGTGGTTTGGCCTTCAACGATGACGGACTGACCAAGAACTTCAACTCTCAGTAAGTCGACATTGACCACAATTCATTCACAATTGTATTGTATACCCGTGGGAACTTGTGTCACTCATTGTATCCCCTCTCTATAGGAAGATCGTTTGGGCCTACAACTGGGCACCCACTCACCAGGGTAGTCTCCCTGACGGTGTCATCTACTTCCCGATGCTCTGGAGTGCCGACGGTAGCAAGACTGCCACTTGGAACGACGATGCTACTGCTGCCATTGCTGCCGGTGCTACCCACCTCCTTGGGTACGTCGGCTAGTTTCAACGCGTATCTCATTCATTGGTCCGATATTAATTCATGATGTGTTCTATAGCTTCAACGAGCCTGACCTCGGTGCTCAGGCTAACATGTCCCCCGAGGACGCTGCCAAGGCTTGGATGACCTACATGCAACCCTTCGCTGGTAAAGCTAAGCTCGTCGCTCCTGCTATCACCAACGGTGCTCCCCCTGCTATGGGTACCGGCTGGTTGGACCGCTTCATTGCTGCTTGCACCGAGTGCCAAATTGACGCTTGGGCGATCCATATCTACGATTCGGCCTCGAACGTGGGTTACTTTAAGAACTACATTAGCGATTTCGTGGCGAAGTACGGCAAGGAGACCTTGGTCACTGAGGTTTGTTCTGTTCGCTTTCTGTATCAAGTTCTGTTGCTGATGCCGGGACGATTGAATGTGTTTAGTTCGGTGCAAGTGGCTCGACTCAAGACCAACAGAACTTCCTTGCCGAGATGCTTCCCTTCCTCGACGGATTGGACGGTGTCACTCATTACGCATACTTCGGCGTCCTCCCCGGCTCCCTCGTCAACTCTGACGGAAGCCGAACTCCTATCGGCGATTCTTACGTCTCCATCTAGACTCTGACGAACGCAAGACTCTTAGATATATGATCCATCCTCTCTAGTGCTTTGGTACCCTACCTGCCTTCTTTTTGTTTGAGTCGTCCTTTCGCCTTCGCTCTTTTTCTTTCTGATCAACATGTGGTAGGAAGGAAGATGACGTCGTCTTGGGATGAACGTGGTCTTCCTTCCTCGAGTTACCCCATCGTCCTACATAGTTTCGACGTCTTGCTCAGATAGAAAGTAGCCTAGTCTACAGTGTTTCGCGTTTTTCGGTCTCTGAGTCTCAGAGCTTGCTCTTTGGGTCTAGTCACCCTTCTTTTTCTTCGTTGCATTTGGTCTTGCGAAGAATCTGCTCGAAGTAATTTTTCGTCGTTCGAAAGTATGTGCTTGATGTACGTGCCCCGTCCTAATCATCACTACACACCGTCTCCGTTCATCATCGTTCCAGTGTTTTAGACCGTCATTCATCGTCATCAATTGTATACCCTACTCCAACAGTCATCGATTTTTTCCTCCTTGACAATGATGGTCTCGTATTCAGTGGGTTACTTGAGGTTAGTTGCTGCACCTCATAGCTACCTCGCTATGTGCCCTTGGTTGTACCTGGTCGTATCCAGATGTGGACTGAAGCTTGTCACGCAGTGAGAAGCAGCTGTCAGAGTACTAGTGCGGCGTTACCCAGGTGTCAGGCAACGTTACATGGAGCATACCTCATAGAATCAGGAATATAAATTAACTTCGTCCCAGAACCCGAGTCGTTCTTATACTGTCATGGCCGTAGTACTTACAACAAGCTCACAGATATGGCGGTCATCCTGTCTTGGATCGTCCTTTCCAACGACGTCGATGTCGATGAACACCGTGACACTCAGGCATGTTTCACGTTCTCAGTCCACTTCAGACTCAAGAAGAAGGTTCGGACATGGGACCGCCCTAAAGGAACCTTCTTCGAGTTCTACCATTAGCAGAAGGCGTCCTTCTGCAGATGAACCAGAATACCTGTCGTGGGATGAATATTTGAATATGAGGAAGAGCAGAACTAGCTGGGAGAAGGTACGCACCATTCCTATCTGTTCGTCCTGGCAGATGATGTAGTGATATTTGAACTTGAATCATTTTGGTATTGTAGAGATTGACTATCCCGATTGTGCTTATCGGTATTGCGCTTGAGGTGTGGCATCAAGGTCGACGCGGGGAGAAACATACTTCGAAGTCCATCTACGTACGTCCCTAGTTGCTCCATCGCTTTATACGACCTACTTACTGGTAGTTTCTTATGTGACCTTTCAGAATTTCCTAGAGTCTGGCACGCCCCCGTATTTCGCGGTCGGTGCACGTACGTACTCTGTCCTTGTCTCTATCCCCAACCACATTCCAACGTAAATGCTATCACCTCCCCCTCATATGTTGATCCTCTACCTCCCTCAATGACACGCTGAGCCCTCACTTAACGTTATCTTCAATTCACAGTTGTAGGAGGCTTCCTCGTAGGCCCCTTCATAGGGACTTCGATTTGGCGATATACCGTCCGTCATCGTCCAATGCATCTCATTAAACAACGTGATCGCGAGTTCTACCGACATATCGTGAAGAACCGAGTGGACCCCGCGATGCGCACTGCGACTAGTGGTCCTCCGCCTGACTTCTACGGTGTGTATTTGACTCTTTCATGACTTGGAGGATGTGAAGTTGGAGTTTGGGAGGCTGTAAGTTGACATTGTCTCATGAATCTCAGGTGAAAACATCGGCTCTTTGCGAGAGTACAGACAGGTACGCGCGGTCTCCTTTATATTTGCGCTCGAGCCTCAGTGCTAGCTGGGTGGTGGGTATCGACGTTGACATACTCGTCCACAGTGGCTTCGAGACCAATCGAAATTCAGGAAGGAAGCGTACCTTCCCGAGAAATGACGCGTTGTGATCCGCCCTTGCTTAATCTCTTGTATATATTCAGTCGTCCGCGGGGAGCCTTGGAGCAGGATGCAGGTCCAACAACTTCTTCGCGTGCAACTTCTTTGTCTTTACCTTCAGGTTTGGGATCAGTTACCAGTATGGCCATTGTTGGTATGTACGTCAGGCCGTCACCGACTCGGAGAGGAGGAAGGGAAGGGCCGCGTTAGAAGTCTTTCAGCACGAGAATTCGAATACCGGTAAGTCAAAAGGACGTCCGAGCTGCCAGAAAGAATTCTTGAGCAGAACAGCCGGCTGGAGGTGGCTGAACGGGATGCGATAGTAGGCACAGGACGCGGTCACGTGGTACATCTGGCTGCCGCTCAAGCTCGGCCCAGACGACAACAACCCTCTATGGTGCTCTATATCTTGCACTGACCGTCTCAACAGTGTGGCATTCAGGTATTTATTATATTCCCGTATTTTGATTAGGATATCCAAAGTCTTTGATCGCATATAAATCACAGGTGATGAAGGCACTACGACGACATGGAGAAGGGACGAGCAAACAAGCCCGCTATCCGAAGGTTCGTGCGCAACAAAATAAAATATGACTATGCAGAACTCGAGAATACTACGAAGAGCGCGCAAAGATTAGGACTCCATCTCCATTATTATCTGGTATGCGTTAGGGCGAGATCTGCTATGACTTCGGAGCAATATACGTACAAGGCACAAATCTTGGTGTCCGATATAAGACAGAGCTTGATGAACTACTAGACGTGGTGGCATATTATCTGTGATCTGTAAAAGGGATGGTGAGTCACATTTTATCGGGTACCCCACGCAACTTACTATTTTAGATTTGTCCACGGTCCATATCCGAGTTGCACAATTCATCTTGTTACGGGGCCATGTAGGCTCGCGGCACAGTTAACCCTACCCTGCCAGCTACTCTTATTCGCTGACAGGGGACCTCTACGCCGTAGTAGGGTACTCCGGGGTCCTATGTCCTCATGATTAGCATGACGCTCCTCAGGAGTAACTATGAACTACTCACTGTTCGAGGTGCAGAAGCACGCTAGTTGCAGCTCGGTTTGCCTAATCCCGTCATGGCAGGAGATCCTCTGCGCTGTAGCAGAGATCGTTTAGGTCCTGTGACAAAAGCGTCAGCCTCCCATCGTCTATCAATGGCTAAAAGGGCATACCGGTGGACGTCGATGCGCCAACAACAGCAAGGTTATCCCTACCCCGCCAACTACTCTTATTCGTTGACGGGGGATCCCCGCGCTGCAGCGGGTGTACTCCAGGGTCCTATGGGCAGTGCAGAGCGTGATGTTGCTCGTGGAGGATGATGCACTGGTGAACCCACATCGTCGAGAGGAGAGACGATGGGGGAAGTGGTGAGAGTTGCTGGGAGAGGATGACGGCGAATGCTGCCTCTTTTATAGATTTCTGAGCCGGCTTGCCGAAATTCAGAACCCGACGCGTCTTCTCGACAAGCTCACTCGAGTTCACGGACCAGCAATGGAAGCCTCTTTCCTGTGTCCATTTTGGGCGATTGACTTTCCTTTAAAGGAAGGTCTTCTGTTTTGTATTCCAGAACTTCTGGGGCGTAGAGCAGTACTTTAAGCTTTGTAGGCTGTTCGACACAGAACAGTGATCTTGTATATGTTACGGTCAAACAGCGTGGATTTTGGCCTATTCAATATGTTACTTAGCACTGAGGGTCAACTTCAAAGTAATGTTGCTGAAATCCCAGATCTAATCCTGCGAGATTAGATTAGATTAGATTAGATTGTATTTACGAGTCATCGACATATCATCTACTTATCATCTCTGTATCTCGCCTTCCTGCCATCGTGCGTATGGTTCGAGTGGATTTCTCACAGAGCTGAAAACGAGAAATTCTGCCCATCCCACATCGTCTCATCTTCAAAATACTCGGTTCGAGCCATGTTTTCCCATGTCGTCAATGATCAGACTTTAACTCAGAGCGCTGTCGATCCAGGGTTTTTGACTGTTCCCGGACGCTCGACCGTCAAATAAAAGGACAGGTAGTACGAGGTCGTCGGGCTCATCGAACCACACCATGGCTTCCCCAGACACCGATGTCCGCAAGGTCTCAATCCTAGGGAAGGAGTCCATCCACTGCGGTTTTCACCTTATTCCTTATATCACCCGCACTGTTATCGAGACTCTGCCTTCTTCGACATATGTTCTCATAACGGACACCAACGTCGGGAATCTTCATCTGCACGCATTCGAGGAAGAATTTAAAAGCGCAATCGAGAAGCATAACGGGATCAAGCCGAGATTCCTCACGTATGTTGTCCCTCCTGGCGAAACCAGCAAAAGCAGAGAGGGGAAGGCAGAGATCGAAGACTATCTACTGTTGAATAAATGTACGAGGGATACTGTCATACTCGCTCTCGGTGGTGGGGTCATCGGAGACCTTGTCGGCTTTGTCGCAGCAACATTGTAGGCCCTCATCTGTCACTGTCCTTGCACATGCATTTTACTAATTTTTGTCCCAATAGCATGCGAGGCGTACGCTTCGTACAGATTCCGACCACACTCCTCGCCATGGTTGATTCCAGTGTTGGCGGAAAGACCGCCATTGACACCCCGCATGGCAAGAATCTCATTGGTGCATTCTGGCAGCCGGAATACATCTTCATCGATGCTGCCTTCCTCGAATCGCTTCCTGCCAGGGAATTCTCCAACGGAATGGCCGAAGTCATCAAGGTCAATTCTTCATGATGCCTATCTTTACATTTGGCGTGCTGATGGATGTCTGATATAGACTGCCGCGATCTGGAACGAATCCGAGTTCGCTTCCCTCGAGTCCCGCTCTGCGGAGATATTCGCTGCCATTCAGACTCCATCGACATCCTTCGCCGGTCGCACAGCGTCGACCCGCTCTCCTGCACAGGAGCTCCTGCTTTCTATAATCATCGGCTCTATCTCCGTAAAAGCCCACATCGTCACAGTAGACGAGAGGGAGACCGGACTTCGTAACCTAGTCAATTTCGGACATACCATCGGCCATGCCATCGAGGCGGTCTTGACTCCTACTATTCTCCATGGAGAATGTGTCAGTATTGGTATGATTCTCGAAGCCGAGGTAGCAAGGGCATTGGGAGTTCTTAGTCAAGTTGGGGTTGGCCGCTTGACACGCTGCCTCAAAGCGTATAACCTCCCGGTCTCACTCTCAGACCCGAAGATAGCAAACCTTCCTGCCGCAAGGTCTCTCACCGTTGACAGACTTCTCGACATCATGAAGGTAGACAAGAAGAATAGCGGTGCTCAGAAGAAAATTGTCATTCTCTCCAGGATCGGCGCCACCTATGAGCAGAAGGCTACCGTCGTCGATGATGCTGTTATTGCGAAGACGTTGGCTGAAGCGGTCAAGGTCGTTTCCGGGATTCCGTCGAAGAGCCCTGTGCGAATGGCGACACCTGGATCCAAGAGTATTTCCAATCGTGCATTGCTATTAGCTGCCCTCGGAAAGGGTACATGCAAATTGACGAATCTGCTCCATTCTGACGACACCCAGGTTATGATGAATGCCTTAGTCGAGTTGAACGTACGTGATCTATCTCTAACTTTTTTGAGCGCGATAACCTAATATTATGTCTTTTAGGGAGCCAAATTCAGCTGGGAGGACAATGGCGAAACTCTCGTCGTACAAGGTGGTGGGGGATCTCTGTCCGTTCCTCAACAAGGCAAAGAGATCTACCTAGGAAATGCAGGAACAGCTGCTCGCTTCCTAACCACAGTCTGCACCCTGGTCAAATCCACGCTCCCCGACGAACGTACCGTCATCACAGGCAACGCTCGCATGAAACAGAGACCCATCGGACCTCTGGTAGACGCTCTGAGGGCCAATGGTAGCTCGATTGATTATGTGGAGTCGCAAGGCTGCCTTCCCCTGTCTATCGCACCTGCAGGATTAAAAGGAGCCCGGATCCAACTCGCAGCGAGCGTTTCCAGTCAATACGTCTCGTCCATCCTTCTCTGCGCCCCCTACGCCCAGCAACCAGTCAGACTAGAACTTATCGGGGGCGTTGTCATCTCTCAACCGTACATCGACATGACTATTGCCATGATGAAGACATTTGGCATTGAGGTTGTACGTGAGAAGGACCCCGAGACTGGGAAACTTCTGGATGTTTACACAATCCCTCAAGGCGTTTACACCAATCCTGCTGAATATAGCATCGAGAGCGATGCCAGTAGCGCAACGTACCCTCTTGCCATTGCAGCTATCACCGGAACCGAATGCACGATCCTGAATATTGGGTCAAAATCTCTCCAAGGCGATGCTCGTTTTGCGAAAGAAGTCTTGGAACCCATGGGTTGTGAAGTCGTTCAGACTGAAACTGAGACAACTGTTCGTGGTCCTCCGCTTGGATCTTTGAAAGCTATTGGTCTGGTGGATATGGAACCTATGACTGATGCGTTCTTGACTGCGAGTGTTTTGGCTGCTGTTGCGAATAACCCTCCGTTGAAGCAGAGGACTTTGCCGGATGGTGCTACGCTGACTGCGACAAGGATCATTGGAATTGCAAATCAACGTGTTAAGGAGTGTAATAGGATCAAAGCCATGATTGATGAACTCGGTGAGTTTCATTTATCTCTATGCATCCACGTATGTATGAACTCACAGTGTGTTATGTCGCTAGCCAAGTTCGGGGTCGAGACGAGAGAACTGGACGATGGCCTGGAGATTTACGGCAAACCCATTTCAGAACTCAAGCAGGGCGTGAGCGTGCATTGTTACGACGATCATCGCGTCGCGATGGCTTTCAGTGTTCTCGGAACAGTGATTAAGAATACCATCATCGAGGAGAAACGATGCGTCGAAAAGACCTGGCCTAATTGGTGGGATGACCTCGAGAACAAGGTTTGTCATTCAGTTCTGTCATCTTCAATTTATCTAACTATTCTACAGATTGGCCTCAAAGTCGAGGGTGTCGACCTCGCTTCCATCGACGACAGTGCCTCCCCCAGCGGCCCTCAATCTGAAGTTGAGGCCGCCTCTGTGGTCATCATCGGAATGCGAGGGTCCGGCAAGACCTTCATCGGCGAACTCGCCGCAACTGCGCTCGGGTGGTCCTTCCTCGACGCAGATGTAGCCTTCGAAGCTAAACACCAGATCCCTCTTCGTGAATTCGTCCAGAAGCAAGGCTGGCCTGCCTTCCGATCCGCAGAAACCGAGCTCCTACGAGAACTCCTAAGCGCCCATCCCACTAGGCACGTGATCAGTTTGGGTGGTGGGATTGTAGAATCTCCGGAGGCTCGTCAGACTTTGAAGGATTACGCCAAGAAAGGACCCGTTGTACACGTAGTCCGCGAGATTGACGAGGTTCTTCAATACTTGGGAGAGGAGACTGCAAGACCTGCTTACGGCGAACCTATTATTGAAGTCTTCCGCCGTCGCAATCCTTGGTTCACCGAATGCTGCAGCTACGAGTTTATCAACTACACTGGAGTCCTGAATGGGTCGCAAGGTGCTTCAGCGGAGAGCGTCAGAAGGGAGGTGGAGAGATTCTTCAGACACATCACAGGGCAGGAACCCAACCTTGCACCGAACCTTACTGATGACAAGCGGTCGTACTTCTTATCGCTGACCTACCCTGACATCACTCCCGCTTTGCCTCATATCGAAGAGTTGGTTACCGGTGTTGACGCCGTTGAACTTCGCGTTGACCTCCTGCGCTCCCCCAAAGATGCCGAGAGGTTTGGACCCTACGTCCCACCAGTCGCCTACGTTTCCGAGCAAATCGCGGCACTTCGTCAGAAGACTTCGCTTCCTATCGTCTACACCGTTCGTACCGCTTCGCAAGGAGGTAAATTCCCTGATCATGCTGAAAAAGAGGCTTTCGAACTCTTCCATTCTGCCTTACGCCTCGGCGTCGAGTATATCGACATCGAAGTATCGTGGTCGACGAAACGCATCAAGGCGCTCGTGTCGCATAAGGGACACTCCCAGATCATTGCGTCTTGGCATGACTGGAGCGGAAAGTTGAAATGGGTGGGACAAGCCATCGACGATATCTACCAGAATGCAGCTAGTTTCGGCGATATCGTGAAGATTGTCAGCAAAGCTAACGCTTTGGAGGACAACTTTGCGTTGTACTCCTTCGTGAACCGAAAGAAGATCTCTCTGGGTGACAAAGCGAAACCAATCATTGCCATTAACATGGGTGTCGAGGGACAGATGTCGAGAATCCTGAACAGCACCTTCAGCCCTGTTACGCACCCGTCGTTGCCAAACAAAGCTGCCCCGGGCCAGCTCTCCTTCACTCAGATCCAAACTGCGCTTCATCTCATCGGCCAACTCCCTGCTCAGAGGTTCTATCTCTTCGGAACTCCTATCGCTCATTCCATGTCCCCGACGCTTCACAACACCGGTTTCAAGTTGCTCAGTCTTCCGCATACATACTCTCTTCTTGAGACTACGGAAGTTGGCGAGGAGATCAAGGCTGCGATCACTGCTCCGGATTTCGGAGGAGCATCAGTGACGATCCCCTTCAAACTCGACGTTATCCCCCTGCTCGACTCCTTATCACCGGATGCTGAGGTTATCGGTGCAGTCAACACTATCATTCCCAAAGTCGTAGACGGAAAGAAGGTCTTGCATGGCGACAACACGGACTGGATCGGAATCTACAATAGCGTAAGGTCCAGGCTCCCCGCAGCCTTACACAAACCCGAAGTCGGCTTGGTAATCGGTGCTGGAGGTACATCTCGTGCAGCCATCTACGCCCTCCAGAAGCTAGGTGTGAAGACGATCTATTTATTCAATCGCACCCGTGCTAGCGCACAGACTCTCGTTGACGTGTTCTCTTCTTTCAACGTCGATATCCAAATCGTCTCCAAGCTCGGAGAATGGCCTAATGAGGGGAAGCCTCCTGCAGTCATCATCTCCACTGTCCCAGCTTCAGCGACGACTTTCGACCCATCCGTCCCCGCTTCTGAAGGACTGTACCTGCCCTCTGAGGTCCTCTTTGCCAACCCCAGTGGAGGAGTCGTAGTCGACATGGCCTACAAGCCTGCCGATACGCCCTTGATCAGTTTAGCTTTGACTGAAGCTGAGAAGCACGTCGGAGAAGTCACGGTCGAAGGGAAGAAGGAGAAGAAATGGGAGGTTGTGAGAGGTTTGGATGTTCTCCTCGAACAAGGATTTGAGCAATTCAGGCTTTGGACGGGTAGAAGGTGTCCTAGGAAAGCTGTTTCGGAAACTGTTTGGAGGGCGTACCGCACTGCTGGGATCTGAGGCAGCTCAAGATTCTTGCACGTGGTAGGGATGAAGCGGTAGATCTATCATCTAACTGATGTATCTTGCGAATTTGCGTATGTAGCAATTATACTTTCTGGGCCAT
The DNA here is from genome assembly GCA_022160315.1 of Panus rudis PR-1116 ss-1. Classification (NCBI taxonomy): domain Eukaryota; kingdom Fungi; phylum Basidiomycota; class Agaricomycetes; order Polyporales; family Panaceae; genus Panus; species Panus rudis. Next base: position 35,023 of record MU275271.1, read on the forward strand.
TGGGTCACTCTACGTAGGGCAACATTTAGGAGGAGAGGTATCTGCTCTTTGCCACTGTGTCCTCACTGACGTCGGACGAGCAGCTGCAGTAGCTTGACACGATCACGTGACTGAAAACACTTGACGCGTATCTTAGCGGCTAATACTATCTCAGTACGCAAGCAAGGCGAGTATGCATTTTGCCTTGATGTTGTTATGTGCGCGAGTCGGAATCCTCTTCAAGTTCGTCTGACGTTGACCCTCAAGAACTTCCCTCCCGTGCATGTGTTATGTATTCGATGGCAGACGGCCACTAACAGGTGTAACTTTCAGTTCTGAGTCGCGACTCGCAAATTTAATGACATCATACCATCATTCGAGCACGAGAAATACTCGGAAGCCCAGCATGCTTTCCAGCTATGTACGGAGTAGCAATGCTGGCTAAGTGAGGATGCTGGTAATCATTCAAAACATCAAGACATAATATACATAGTATCAATCTGTATGCAGCAAAACAACGACAATATTATTTGAACAGCATTCAGAAGCGTCGATAGCCGTCTATTCTAAGTTCTCTAAACTCAATACGCTCAATCAACCAACTCTTCCTCCTCCTCATAGACCGAATCTAGCTTTCGTACTGGCAAAGTTGTGACGGTCACTTCTTGCACTTTTGCACGTTTGGCAGTTGGCGCCTGGGAAGCTGGGTCGACATCATGGTCTTCTCTGCTAGCTCTCTTGGAGCTCGTGCTGGTCGTTGGTTGGTGAGAGGACACGGTTACTGTCCTTTCACCATCATTGGTCAGCAAATTGGCAAATTTGTCTTCGAGTTTGTCTTTAGAATCCCAACCATTTGCCTTCGCCAGCTGCTGTTTGTACGCGAGAATAAAAAGACGATGGTTGTTCAATGTGGCCAGACCCTTCAGCGGCTGCACCTTCGTGCCCGCAAATTCCTTCAAGTCAGAGAATACATCACTGTAGTCATCGTCGTCGACGATGATCTGCGGCTCTGTTTCAAGTTCTTGACACCCAAGGGGAGTCCAATCGCGAAGTTGGTCTTCAGTGAAGGTAGCATAGTGTTCCTTGCAGATAGCCCTAAGGGTGTCCAATAATGCCTGCAGGCGAGGGCGATCAAATTCGATCCCAAGATTGTTCTTCTTCACAGTGGTGTACCGAGTCACAGTCCCTCGATGGCACGGAGCACCAGCTTCAACCCCAAGGAAGAAATTTTGGAGATGACGGTGTAGCTCAGAACCCTTGAGCATGTGGCGGTGAAAGCGTATCGCGAACCAGTGGGCAATGTGCATGAATGCCTCAATGTCATCAGATACAGAAGCATCCTTCAAGGGGTATCGAGATAGAACTGAAGACTTGAAAAGCCAAGATCCCTGCAAGAGTAAATGTCAGAAAGCGGCATGTCAGCTTGAATGCAAAAGAGTCGGGGCTCACAGACCGCCAGCCACGCCCAACTGCTCTACGCCCATTCATCGTATACCCCAGGCGAGATTTGCACATATCCCAGTCTATCAGTACGACCTCGGAAGTACGTTCCCTACCTATGAGGATGTTGTCGTTGCAGATGTCGCCGTGAAGTACGCCCGCCGAGGTCCATGCTTTCTCATGTACTACGCTATTTATGAGTAGGTGTCCTTCCACCTGGAGTTGTTGAGCAAATACCTTTCAAGGCATCGAGAAGAACCGCGCATAACTCCTTCGCTTCTGTGTACTGTTCTAGACGTCTGTAGCTCTGTTGGACGTATGGACGCGCTACTACGTATTCATGGGATCCAGTATGAATGCAGCGTGCGCCCACAGGCATCACATCTACGTCAGACGTCGGTCGTCCAACAATGCGTTCTCGCGCTATGAAGGGACGTAGACTTGTGTGGCTTGTGATTACCCCAGTGGAGGGCCTGAGAGATCGCGGGATCGCGGGTCGGAATCACGAGGGTAACTTGTAGTGCTCTTGATCTTGCTGATCAGATATTGTGTAAAATATTCACTAAGAGAGGGGGGATGATGCTATCTATGCTTGGGCTTGGGAGGGGAGAGAGAAGTCGAGAGAGCAACAACGGTCGACGTTGTATTCAATGTTTTGCATTCATGTTTGTTTGGCTTTGTTGTCTTTGAACAGCATCAAAACTTCCTTTCGGGGAACTCGCTGATACTTACTCTCTCCGATCATAGCGTCCAAAGGCAATCGGAGGGGTCTTCATGAGGCAAAATGCATGTTTCTTTTAACATTTAAGAAATCTCGACGCGAAGTAGTGATATCGCTGGCATGGCGCAACGTCCCAGCAACGCTGCTCTGGATCTGTGAGCGCTATCGATTATCTCACGTGACCGCGTCTTGGGCGGCAACGCAACCCAGATCAAAATCGGGGATTCGGGGCAAAACAGTTGGTACGCATGCACCCACGGCGCGGAAACTTTTTTGCTACATGACATCGAACTCACAACTTGTAATCTTTCTCTTATTCCTCTTGTGCTCTGAGTTTCACTCGCGAATATGGGCAAGATCTTGGCGTTGAAGAACTCAACAAAATTTCCTAATCATCATAAACACAAGTCGAAGCCCGACGTTTCACCATCGGTCGTGAACGGAAAGAAGAGACGTTGGTCGTATGTGGAAGTTTCGGGGGATGAAAGGAATGTGAAGCGGAAGAATGAGAATTCACCGTCGTTTGCTGGTACCCCTAAACCTCGCAAGAAGACTAGAAGTGTCGGTGGTACCCCGGTGAAGACTCAGAAGGTTTCGTCTATCCAAGAGCAGAGGAAACAGCTACCTATCACGAGAGGTGAGCTTTCAATGCGCCTTCTGGCTCCAGCCTTGTCTTGATCCACCCAAAACCATCAGGTAGGGAAGCCCTGATCCGTGAAATAAAGGATCACGATGTGACCGTCTTGGTTGGAGAGACTGGTTCAGGCAAGACAACCCGTATGTCCCCGTCATTCCTTTCGTGTAATGATACTTATCCACTCCTATCAGAGGTTCCTCAGTATCTGCTCGAAGCGGATTTAGCAGGCCCGAGCGGTATGATAGCCATTACCCAGCCCCGTAAGGTCGCCGCAACATCCTTAGCATCCCGAGTCGCCCTCGAGAAAGAGACTACTGTCGGCGACCTTGTTGGCTACTCAGTCCGTTTCGACGAAGCGTCTTCGTCATCCACCCGAATAAAATACGTCACGGACGGTATGCTGATAAGAGAGTTACTCTCAGATCCTCTCTTGTCGAGATACAGCGTCGTGATCGTGGATGAGGCACATGAGCGGACGTTAAGGACGGATCTATTGCTTGCCAACTTGAAGACTATTTTGAAGGAGAGAAACGGGTATGAGGCTGGGGGGAATGCGAAAGAGAAAGGGAAGGGAAAGAAAGGCAAGGAGCCTGCTGCAAAGAACCCTTTGAAGGTTGTTATCATGAGTGCCACGCTTGATGCGGAGAAGTTCAGCAAGTTCTACAACGGGTAAGGTGCCATTTTGTTGTATTTCATTGACAAAACTTATGGAACACTTAACCCGTAGGGCGAAGATTCTGTACGTACAAGGACGTCAACACCCTGTGACGATTTACCACACCGCAACGAGTCAACCTGACTATATTGACTCTGCTTTACGGACGTTCTTCCAAATCCACACGGACAGACCCCCTGGCGATGTCCTTATTTTCCTCCCTGGACAAGAGGACATCGAGAATTTGGAAAAGGCCATCAAACTGTATGCGGATAGGTTACCCAAGGACGCACCAGGGGTACGTTCATTCCTTTTTTCATCTCAGCATGAATGTCGTTATTCACTTTGTGCGTTGATTAGGTAGCTGTATATCCGATGTACGCTGCCCTGCCTGCTTCGCAGCAATCCGCCATATTCTCTCCTGCGCCTCAGGGCATGAGGAAATGTATATTGGCAACTAACATCGCGGAGACGTCAATCACAATACCTGGGATTAAGTATGTGATTGATACGGGGAAATGTAAGGAGAAGAGATATATTTCCAGGGATACTGGATCCGGTACGTCCACATTCTCTTTCGTTGAGTGAGAATCATCATTTAATCCTGATGCTTTGTCCCTTGTATAGGCTTCGATACACTGTTGACGAGGGACATCACCCAGTCATCAGCTATGCAGAGAGCGGGTCGTGCGGGTCGTGAGGTATGTTTCTCTCTCGATACCCCTGATGTGAATCCGAACTCACAGTGACTTTCTGGGCAGGGTCCCGGATTCTGTTTTAGACTCTACACAGAAGATGCATTCAAGGCAATGCCTCTGTCAGCGGAACCGGAGATTCGACGGTGTACATTAACTTCCAGTATACTGCAGTTGAAATGTCTTGGACAGGACCTTGAGGAGTTGGATTTCATGGATAAGCCAGATCCAGATTCAAGTACGTCCTTTGCCTTCGAGCGACTTTCGTATATGGTTATATGCTCATGATCACATGTTATCGCGATAGTCGGCTCTGCCCTTGGAACACTATACATGCTCGGCGCCCTCGATTCCACCAAATCGCTCACAAAGCTCGGGCGGGACATGGCTCAATTCCCTCTCGAACCCTTCCTTGCACGCTCCCTCCTCGCATCCATCGATTTTGGGTGTACGAATGAAGTCTTAGACATCATTTCAGTCCTTTCTTGCTCCTCGAAGTTATTCCATGACTCAACAGACATGGATAAGAGGGAGAGTGCTGTGGAGGCCCGGAGGAAGTTCAGGCATCCCAGTGGGGATCATTTGATGGTATTGAATGTCCTCAGGGCTTATGAGGAGATTTCTAAGGGACAGGAGAAAGGGAAGGGAATTGGGAAGAGCGCAAAGAGGGAGTGGTGTAGGAACTCGATGGTGAACGAGCGGTGTTTGATCGAGGCTTTGGATATTCGGAAACAGCTCCGTGGGGTGTGTGAGAGGATGGGTATTGATTGGAAAGTCAGCAGTGCGAGTAAAAATGGGGATGGAACGGAGCATGCTGTTTTAAGGAGTCTTGTTAGAGGCCTTCTGCACCAGTCGGCTTTTCTGCAACCTGATGGGAGCTATAAGCAGGTTATGGGTCCTTCGGTACGCTCCCTGCCACCTTTCTATCTACCTGGACAATTTAGATTGACGTATCATCGTGCAGATTGTGAAGATACACCCGGGGTCTTCACTCTCAGATAAAAAGGTTCCTGCTATCATCTATGATGAGCTCGTGCGTCCCCTCTCTCTGTATATCTTGCTGTGATGTCGTCGTTAACTCTTTGCTAGATATACACTACCCACATCTACGCTCGCGGCGTCTCAGCCATCCCGCGAAGTTTCATCGCAGAGATCGCCGTCGTCAATCGAAAATCATGATCTCTGTAATCTCATGGCCCATGGATTGGTTCATTCTGCGGAATCATCCGTCATATCCGGGTCAATTGGTATCGTATCTTATGAGCAGCAAAAGTACAGTATTGCATAACCATTTAGCTTATATATCCATGGACGAGACCGACTATATCATACAGTGGTACATGCGGTACTGCGGTTTCACTCATCCCTCTTTCTCTTGCCGCCACTACCCTCCAATTATCGAGTCTTCCTTCTTGTGGTCTTCAATCGCACCCCCACACACCATTGCCACTTCCAGTTGCATCAGACCCTTGGAACTGAACGCCAACACTCTGGCCCGCGTTGCCATAATTCGTAGCTGACAGCATACTGCCGAGGTAGTTCGAATCTGCGAAGCCGAGAAGAGGGGGCATGCTGAAGGTGCCGTCGTCTGCATTGAAAGTAGGGACATCTTGCCATTGGTGCGTAGACGGATCGAACGATTCGTCCATCCGAGGCTGTGCTTGAGGCTGAAGATGATAGTTGTTGTACTCGGGTTGTGAGACTTGCGGAGTGAAAGAGGCTGCAGATTGTGGTTGTGGGGGTTGGAAGGTGAACGCGAAGTCCGTGGGGAGTGTGCACGTATGGTATACATGCTCAGACTCTGTTGATCGCTGAGCGTGGTTCGTCCTCGCTGCGAGAGGTGGGTCTCTAGGAACCCGGGCATTGTATACGTCCCGAAGCAATTCGGTGTAGCGCTCACTACCAAGACTGCCACGGCCTTTCTCCTTCTTCTGAAGATCTTCCATGTCGGTCAGGAATCGGTCCACGACTTTCGCGATCTCGGACTTCTGTGTATGGCTTATGTGGTCGTTGAAACGTGGGGACAGGCACTAAAGGGAGTTGAGAAGTGATCACAAGCGGACAAGGTGGAAATAGACATACCATGAGCAGAATGACAGCTGCAAACGCTGAAAGAAAGAACATCTGTTCAGACGAATATGGCAAGACACCGGTAGGCTTCAGGTCGTTCAGAAAAACATGGAGTAGGTTCGAAGCTGATTCAATGCACTGTATGGATATATAAGAGCGTTGATTAGTAGTTTGCAGAAAGCGTTGCAAATGCCATCTTACACCAGAGAGGAAAATGTCGTCCTTGTTCAGCATATCACGCCTAAGCATTTGATGAAAGCCGGTATAGTGAGTAACGAGACGGCAGTAGTTGAACATCCTATAACGGTGAGTGAATATGCAGTGCATTGGCAGGGTATATTGAAACATACGACATCAAAATAGCTTTCTGAATGACTGCGTCTGTAACATCAAGATGAGTCTGTAGGCTATGAATCGTCACCGGGCGAATACCATCACATACCTGGGGTTGATTCCTGTTCCTCGCATCTCTGTTCTACATTACCTTTCCAAGCTGCTAGGTTGGCTTCAGAGGCCTTCTGAAGAGCAAGCAGGGCTTCTTCCTGAACCGAGACTCTCATTAGCCAAATGAATGACGGCATCTGGGTTGGATACACACATGACGAGTTGTAAGTTTAGATTCTGCCAAAGACTTCATGGCGTCGGAGAAGTGAGCCATAAGCCTGAGTATCTCCACGAGAGATACTAGGAAGATATCTCCGGGGGACTGGTACCTAAAGCCCCGGAATCTGATCGACGCATTTCGCACGAGCTGTTGTATCGCATCTGTCAGAGGAACGAATGATTAGAGTAACATTTGGGCGTACATCGTCTTCAGGTATCATGAATGGCTTCCCCAAATTCACGCCGATACATCGATCAATAATGAAGCAGAGGATCCATGTACGTAAGCGATTGAGTAGCTCTCGTTCGCCCCGTTCATCGGAAGGTTGCACAGCGGGGATACGGTTCAAGTTCAGTTCGATTGCCAATCTAGACGATGGTGAGGTTCCATGCATGTTCAGAGGAAATCATATCCCTCACCGATAGGCTATGCCGGTGAAGAACCAGTGACGGTCCTCTTCCCACCTTTGTGCTGGTGGCGTGAATATAGCCAACAGAATATAAGCTTGGCACATCTCGACGGTCTTCCATCCCCCTAAGAATGCGTTGGCCGCTGCGGCCTTCGCCAAGTGGTATGCTATCACATGCATTCCTGGTTTCTTGTCATAGAATTTGGAAGCAATGGAACAGACTGAATACCGGTGAGCGGCATGGCGAAGCGAATAAGTCGCATTGCTTACCAACGGTGAATAGAAAAGGGCATCTGAAGAGCACCGCCGAAGGAGTATGAATGTTCTCGTCCAAAATCGGCATGGCAGGCTTATGAATGACTTTGTCAGACAGCAATGGGGCACACGACTTGCAAGCACATACGTTCATCCATTTGAAATATCTGGGAGCAATAGGACATCTTGTCAGTGATCATTTCAGCAGAAGCATGGTACCGGTCTACGCACATGTCGAAGAGGTGTATAGCATCCTCTGGCGTGACCAATCCACATAAAAGAATATCGGGAGCAGATTGGCGTTCCACGACAACTCGTCGAAATTCCAAGTTGGCAGCAGGACCTGCAAACATACTGTTGAATAGCGACGACTGAAGATACATGTATGGGACCTACTCGTTTGAAAGTAAGCATGGTTCCCGATGCCGCTCTCCACTTTGTACTCCTTCGCTTTGTCGGTATCTGTACTAACATGTTCTTCCTGTGCGAGCTTCTCATTACATTCGAGGACCGCCTTGGCAAGTTCAGAAACAGGGGCCAATCCAGATGCGACTGATTCCAGCTCTGCCATGCCTCCAGAACCATCGTCTTTCTTCTCGGAATCGACTTCGTCATCGTCACCCGATGCAGACAAGTCATCCGCGTCGTCCTCAGTGACGGCTATTCTAGCTTGATTGATGCCTGCTGCACGAGCCGCATTCTGTGGCCGTTCGAACCAGGATAGAACCTCATGGTAGGTATTTCTCTGCACGTCAGTCAACGCCAATCGTGACGGGATGATGGTCAGTGGGGTGGCCAATGTAGGCGTTGGGTTGAATTTCTGGAGTAGTTGATCGACGAGGGCTTGTTTGTCTCGGATCTCTTTCCGCAAAAGGTCGCTCATACTGCCCAGACAAAATCAGTAAGCCTCAATCGCGGTATTGACATGCATTGTGACTGACCCAGGAGAACGGGGTTTGCGGCCTTCAACCACGCATTCGTGGTTGCCACAAGCGCACCTGGTACAAGATGCCGCGTCTGGGGTAAAAACGCACTTCATCTGGATCGGCGAGCACAATATATATCGGCACGCAGAGTTCGTATAGTAGTCGATCTGTCATACCTTTAGCCGTTTGCACCTTGCACATGCGCCCGGGGGTCTTAAGATCGCGGTATCATATGTTCCTAGGGGGCGTCTGATTGTTGAAGATATCCCCCGACTACTCTCAGCAGCCAGATTGTCGAGCGTCAATCCAGCAGTAGAAGTAGAAGGAAGGTTCGTTAGTGCATAATGAGAGCTTGGATTCTCTCCTAGGACATGTCTTCCAGATGTAGAAGCGGATCCCCTGGTCACCCCAATTGAAGAGGGAGTTAGCGTAAAGGACCCTGTTTCGGATGTAATGTACGGTTGCATCGGAGGGTAGTGCGTCGAAGGATAGTGCACTATGAAGACGATGTAGTCAGCCGGTGAATTATAATCAACATCATGTGGACGAACAAGCCATGTCGTTTCCGGGTGTAATGGTACTTCCGTAGCGGAATGCACCGTCATTATGGATATGCTGAGAGCGGGTCAAGTTGCCGTTGTATTGTTTCGAGGCGGCGATTTGTTGCTGGGTGACCTCGACCGGGTCGGATGCAGGTACGCCCGTCCAAGTCCCAAAAGGTTCCTCTAGGACCCCAGTATGTGTGTATGGGTATTGTGAGTACCCAGAGGGCTCTCCGTGACCACTGTAGCTAAACATTCCTGCAATATGGTCGTATACACTAGGCTATCTGTCCAAACTGAAGGGCGTTAGTGACAATACAAGTGGAGAGGTCTGCAGTCAGCGAGCAATATAATTCGAGTCCCTCTTCCAGCCGATTTAGGAGCAGAGCGCTACCTATCTTGAAAGCAGAAGCCTTGGCGGTATCTGTTTTCAAATGTCCTGTCAAACCTACTCGATATGGCTTTCTACCTTGCTCAATCCGGAAGACTGCCTTCTCGACGTCATGATCATCATCCACATGGAAGGTAAGTTAGGGATAAGAAGGGCTTCTTCGGAGGTATTTAGGGTGTCCTTTGGGACCAACGTTCCCACATCAGCACCGGAGGTTACACCTCGTAGCGTCTAAGTGTGTGACCCCGGAGTGCATTTGACAAAGCGAGCCAGCGACTGTCGGAGAGTTGTGGAGTAGAGCATGCTCCTAATATTCTTGCTATGATGTCAATATAAATGGGTCAGTCGTCTACAGTACTAGTAGCCTCGTCGCACTCAGAGTCGATCTGTAGCCTGAGACCGACTCATCGCCGGATAGTGACATCAACAAATGTGTGCATAGTGGGACTTGCGTCTGGATTACCCCTAAAAATGATCTCAAGGACTCGAGTGAATGTGAATGACATGGCAATAGCGCATTAAACTGTACCGTGGAAGACTGGAAGAGAACAAAGAAAGAGACCGACGACATGCGCTGCCAAACGCAGCATCATCCACTTTCTCCGCCACCGTATATGGCAGTTCTGATGGTGCTCTTGGACAACAACTGTCAACAACACCATCACGTGATCTGCCCGCTACCTTTCGTCATAATGTGCACTGGTCGAGCGTAGGTTCAATCTCTTGCAAGACTCACTGGCAACGCTCAGGCTGTTGGATGAAGTCCGTGAGTAGATGTCAATGCGAAGAGACGATGATGGTAGCCACAGGAGACCACCAAGATATACTATTCCAAGAGATTGATCATTCCATATGAAGATTATATGTAGCAAAAGTCCCGTTCCAAATTAGAAGTAGCCAGCATTCAAAACGAAAGTAGCCAGAGCAGATGAGAGAAACGATAGGGAATACGACGTGCAATATGTGGACCGATGTTGCCATAAGTCACATAGACGTCTTCAACAAGTCCAATCCGCGTCTCAGCAATGTCGCTCTCGAAAGACTGCAACATGGATAAATCAGCAATCCCAACCAAGGACATCGGTTTCTCTCCAAGATGCCTCAGTAGGCTGAGTCGATGAATTATAGTTGCAGATAGGGAGGTTGAAGGTGTCTTGGAAGAAGAGCTGAACGGCGTTCCGGGATGAGATCGTTTCGGTTTCCATTGTTGAGATCATCCTGGAGAAGAATGGTCGGGGTTAGCGATCGCATTTGTGAAGGGAGAGAACAAAATAGAAGAGAGGAAGGAGGGTTGTACTGACGGTTCGAATGCGTTTACGTAGTAGAGCCCTGCGTCGAGTTTGATTGGGGGGAAGGAGGTGGTCGGAGGGAGTACAGGGTATGCTTGGAACTAGAGACCAAATGAATCAGTATAAATACACCAGTCAAATCCGCCGACATCAAGGTAATACTAACCACTTTACGATACACCCATCCAACTTGTCCATTGAACATATTCTGGAGCCACTCATCTTCAATCTTCTTCTGGGAGAAGATCTTCACAAGATGTTCCTCAACCTCTCTAGGCTCTCCATCCCGTCTCTTAACCTTTCCATGATAACTCAACGAGTTGAATTCCGGCGCACGTCCACCATTCCGCGCCCCCTCCCAAGTAGTCAGTACCATGCTAGGGACAACACTTCCCTTAGGGAGACCGAAGTATTCAGGGTTGGGTGAAAGGGAAGTCGTACTGAGAAGTGTCACGTGCAAATTCACATAGGGCTGCTCAGGGACTTCAGCGAGAGAAGGCGAAGAGAACTTGATACCTGTTTGGTGGAATGGGGCTGCAAGGATGACAGCACGGTAAAGCTTAGTCTCAGGAATGACGGAAGACGCGTGTGTGGATTTGACGGTCCAGAGCGATGTGGATGCGTCTCGGGAGATGCTGGAGACCGTGGTGTTGAGGTGAGTTGTGGCGTTGGAGCGTTTGATGAAGTTCTCGAAGATTTGGAAGTTCCCGCCTTTGACACTGGATGCACCGGTGGCTGCTAGGGAGGCGAGAGTCTCGAGCGCGTGGATGTCCGTTACATTCTATTTGGAGCAATGTGGGTATTGGTCGTGTGCTTGATTGAAAGCGAAGGGTTGAGGGAGTTGAACGTACCTGACCGTAATTCACTCTCGTGGCAGCTTCAATCATCTCTCGAGTCCAGAGACGGTTGATACCTTGCGCATCAAGGTATTCCGCTCCCGTTTGAGCTGTGAGATCGAGCCATCCCAGCATACGAGAGACTTCGCCTATCGTGCCAAATGGTGCGAAGAAAGAAGGGAGGTAGAGGGTATTGAACCTATCAATCATTTCTTGTACACTGGACTTTGGCGATTAGGTATTATGGAGGGAATAGGAAGGGAAGCGCGTACATCTTCTTGGTTCGTGTTGGGGCATGATAGCCATACCGCCACAGGACTTTGACACTGTCCCACCAACTTCCTACTCTACTTTGACCCACCTGGAATACACATTCATTCACTTACGACCCTCATACTGGAGCGTGAATTTACTGCTTACGGTCAAAACGAATTGAGAACCATCCCAGATACCGGTACTGCCGTCTTCGTCCTCAAAGTCATATCGTTCAAGACCGAATTCCTCGGTTGCTCTCCACATATTCTTGTTTGGTTTCACGAATATGGAAGCACCAAGTTCCATAGGTTCCAGCTCCTCATCGCCGTGCGGGTGTACGACCGTACTTCCTACGTGTTTCAGTGGAATCAATAATCGTTCAACGCGGTGATTTTCGCAGGAGATGGCTCTGCAATAATGAACCTTAGTGAACCGCACTCACTACCACCAATATGTCCGTCCTTCTCATACACGTCCACCTGGATATCCAACCCATGCCGTTCTCTCGCCTTCGCAATCCAAAACGTAGCAGAGGAACCTCCTGCTCCAGCGCCAATCACTGCTACTCTATTCACAGACTCCACAGAAGGTAATGAGAGCGATGCTTGTTCTTGTGAGTGGACGAAGGGGAGCCATGAGGGTAGTTGGAAGGCACTGGCAACGCCGACGATGCGTATGAAGGTCAGGACACGCATGGTGGTTGAGGTTCAGAAGCTAGATCCTGGGTTTGACGCTAGATGTAAGATGTTGCGTGCTAGACGCCCATTCAGGGTAAGTACTACTTGATCGCACGACGGCCGATTGAAGCTATTGTACATTTTGTGGTGTTCGGTTGCCTTCAAAGCCATTAAAGCTTGAGAGGTTGCCTGAGAGCTTGAAGAGAAATCGATATCGATGGCGTTCAGTAACTTCAGACTCGTTGGCCCCAAAGCACGGGCGCTTGACATATGAAACTCGGGCTTGGCACTGTTTGAAGGACTTCAAGGAATCTTTTGTCGAGAGTCACAGAGCGCAGCAACCGGGGCATCATGTTGTAAATGTCCTGACAAACTGGAGGAATAATTGCAGCGAGAAAGGAGAACCGGGAGCGTTGCGAGAATGAGATGACCAGATAAATGGCCGAGCGCCCGGCCGTAAAGCGATGTAACCCCTTTATGGCTATCAAGAGCGCCCATGTCCGTACCCCACCAGCCCTGGCCGTATAGCTGGATCATTGGCATGTCGACGCGAAGTTGTCGCCTCTTTCTCTCCCCCATCGTCTCTGCATAAAACCCCCGACCTCCTTCCCACTTGTTTTTCGAAACACAACCACCCAACAGCCATGTCGACGCCCGCAAGTCACCCATACGCCGCCTACTCTTCTGCGGAATGGAAGAGGGAGCCGTCGACTGCGGAGGTTGTGTTTGGGTTGGAGCTCCCGTATCGTCCGCCAAAGTCGTTCATCGGCGCGTACATCTGGAGATGGAGGATGTGGTTCGAGTGTACGTTTGCATTGACAATGCTGGAACCTTGGGAGAAGGTCTTCGTTAGTCAGTATCTGTCACGTCATTTCGCCTCTGTCTGCGCGCAGGATACTAAATTTATGTCTATTATCCTTTTCCAGTTATGATCTTGAATGCGACGATGTTGTTGCTCGTGACTGGCATCTATTTCTACCTCCCTCCGCATCTTACGTTCCTCCGCTCGAGAGCTCTGTACTATCTCTTGGGGCAGGATACGTATGATTTCAGCATGGATTCGTTGCAGCAGTTCCTTACGGAGTGGGGGTGGAACAGTACCGCGACGAACATGCTCACTGGTACATGGGGTACCGCCCGTGATCTCTAAGGCCACCTAGTAATTATCCCGCCTGGTATGTCTGCCATGTCATCTTCGTCCATTACGCCAACTCATAGCGGTGTGTCGTCCAGACTGGCGGGGACACGCTGTATACATAGGAATTTGCTGGGTTCGGATACGCCGATGATTTTGGGATATTATTCTCTTCGCTTCTCTTTCTGGTCCCCATAGATTACACCGCGCCATCTATACCCCTGTGCCGAGCTAGATCGTAATACGGCCACAACCACCAACCGAAAAATTCAGTCTTTTCTGATGCCTATGTGCAGGATGTTTGTTGCTTCAGATGGAGAGTAGATTCATTCCAATGGCAGGTTGATTTTTCTTTGAACATTTGTGCTGAACATTTGAATTTCATAGTCGGCCCATTGTACCACGGTGAGGTAGCCATGATGACCCGACGTCGGGAGAGCTCTCGGACATAGTTGCGTTAAGGAAGATGCTCGGACCTACGCACGGGATCGAAGCGTTCACGCCTGATGGTGGGTATGTATCATCGTTCAATGTTGAAAAGATCTAATAACCCATGCGAGGTGTATCAAACCAGAGGTGCGCTATATTAACATTTCGAGTACCTGGCAACACAGTCAACAACTGTCCAGAAACTTGAACAAATGTTCAGGGAAATGGTCACTCACACTAGGAATGCAACAAAACCAGGAGACATAGCAACGGCATATAAACAGGGAGATGTCGTAAATTACAATGCGTGTTTGTCAGGTCGTGGGTGTCGTCATCTATGACATGTCATAGCTCGCGGGAAGCGTTCCTTCCGACCCAACCCGCAACGACGCGTGTCACAGAGGTCGTCTCGTCGAGGGACTCTTCGCCCAGGAAGTAATAGAGGAGACGTTTCTGGAGCTGAACGGTCTGTTGAGGGACGAGCTTGTATAGGCCGGTGATCACGAGCGTGAGGGTGAGGTAGAACACGACGACTGTTCACACGAACCAACCAGTACCGACCACACAAGGAGAATAGGAACGAGGCCGAAATCAGTTTTCCAGCTTGGGTGGACAGAGCAAAAAGGATAGAAAGAGGACTTACGAACTAGGATCTTCTCCCATGGTTCGAGGACGGACAGACCCATCGTGGACTCTATCCAAATGCGCTTCCGCCACAAGAAAGCACCGAGACTGTTCTTGGGTGGTCGGTAGGGCAGTTCGACGCCGAAGATGACGGCGGAGGTTGTGGGTACGCGTTTCCAATCTTCGAGCGTGTTTGGCATTCTCGCGACGTATTGAGCAATCTAGTTCGTTTGAAATGAGATTCGCGAGGGGGTCGTGTGCAACTTGGATGCCAGCGTAGTCTATACAGGTGAAATAAAAAGGATAGAGTTGTGCTCTCCGATGGCCTGGCGCAAAGGGGGTGTGAGAGAAGGTGTAGCAAAGCCTAAGGCCTAAATATTAGTATGCACGCGGGCGAGAGCGGGTCAGGAATATTGTAGAGGTCTAGAAACGACGTCAGGAAATCGTCAGGACTTAGTAAACCGCCCGCGTGTGATTGGGTTGGTAATCGGCGAAGCTAACTCCGGCCTCGGGCTTCGTCGGAGCCTCCTTTTGGAAGGTCTCTACGTTCGCATGCGTTGTTCTCGGATTCCCTTCGGACTTTGCGACGCGAAGGCGGACACGGCTCTCTTTCGTGTTCATGTTCATCCACAATAGTATAATATTCCACCAGAGACCAACAACCTTTATACTACACATATCGTTCGCGATTCGTCGTGGAACCCATGCAAACCCGGCACTCGAAAAAGAGAAATTCGTGTAATACATATGCATAACCATCCCTGATCAGTGATACCCTATTCCGCCGTTTACAACCCAATGATACCCAACAGACCACCAAGGAGACCACCCAAGCCCAAGATGTTGATGACAGCGACGAGGCGCAAGTTGATGAGCAACACCAAGTTTGCGGAGGGGATGCTGAATGACGATCATATTGGATTAGTTCGTCGTCGAGTGGTTGCGTGAGCCCAAGGATGGACGTACCCTTTTCCGATGGCGGCAGCGATACCGGGGTGAGTCGTGTCCAAGATACTGATGAAGGCGTTCAAGAAGACATCGACGTTGCCGTCGATGATGACGTCGATGAAGGAGAATTTGCCGAGAACAATAATGACATCCTATTTATATTCAATTTGCAAAGTCAGAAATCACGAGCATGATCACAGACAGCAAACTCAAATGCTGATCCTGACCAAGAAGAGCTTGAGGGAGACGCTAATGGTGGCGGTCACGTCGGCAGTGGTCAAGCTGTTCTTCTTTGCGCCAGAGAGGGTCTTGGTGGCACCCGAGAAGGCGGTCTGAAGCTCGTTGATGAGCGCACTGGGGCTCTTTCCGGTGGCGGCCGCTTGGTCTACGCAGCATCGCCAGGTGAGTACAAGTTCTCGTTAAGATATAAAAAGTGGTGGAGAAACTCACTCAGTTGGTCGACAATGGGCGCAACAGTGGTTTGGAGGTTCTTAACGGTGCTGAGGACGTCGGTGGATTGACGAGCTTCTATATCAGCGACCGCTGCGACAGAGGCCTCGGGGAGAGGCTTGGCGAAAGCGATGGAGCTGACGCTGAAGAGAGCGAGAACGGGGTACAAGACTTTGGTGAACAACATCTTGGATTATGGGTTTAGTTGGGAAGTGGGTTTGAGGTCGAGTTTGGGTGAGAGAGGAAGACGAAGAGGACGCTGCTGGAAATGTGGGTTTCCGAGAGCGCTGTCGTTCTAGGGATGAGTAGGGCACCCTTTTATACCTGTTCATCTCTCCCCTTCCCCCTCTATATTGTAATATTGCATGTCTTTTCTGACGAGTGCGCTGGCTGACAGGCTCTCGGATGTTTTCGCGTCCATGGGCGTATGGGAAGTTTTTGTCGTAGGCACTAGAGGCCGAATGCGTATGAGCAAACATAGCCTTGTGGAGTCCCTGCCTCTCGATTTTCCGCTCTAGAGCCATGATCGTGATGGGTGATACGTGATACAACGATGCACGATGCTTTGATGCATGCAAGGAGGACTCTGGCGAGAGACGTCCAGAGGTTCATTTCGAGCGTCGAGGGGACCAAAACCAAACGGATGGTACTGTCGCCATTGCATGCGACAAACGTTCAATCGCAACATGTCAGAGTCAGCGGTTTGTGCATTTTACCACATCTGTCAGAAACTCTTGGCTGAACTGTTGGCTTGAACTTACCCGGTCTTCTAGTGTGCGGTATCCATCTCCGTCTCCTCTCACGCAGGAACGACAAGGATACCCGCGAGGAGAGGGAGGAGAGGACTCATGATAGGTTTCTGACGTTCCAGGTGTGCCTAGCTTATGTCTTCGACCTCGAATCCCCGAATGGGTGCAATTGGTTTTTCTGCGTTAACGAAGATGAACTGAATGGGAGGGAGGAAGAAGGTTGGAGGCGCTGTTAGAGTGCTGTTTTCTACAGGCCGCGTCCCTGTCATGGCTGTATGTTTTTCTCCGAGGTAGGGTTCAGTCAACCCGTATAAAGTAGATTGCTGATCGACTTACTCACCATAGTCATGCTCACGGTGGTTCAAGTTTTCTCCCGGTGGTACTTTAAAGCCTTATAGGCTATTGTCGTACCGATGTACCGTATCTTATTCTTCGGCAAGTTGAACAGCTTCCCCAACCTGTTGAGTCGTTGGATGCTTTAGTAAAGGTCGAGGCAAGGATGAAGGATTGAACCATGCCCAACCGTTCTAATTTTGGGACGAAGATGGTTGTTTATGGAAACTCATTCGGCCGCGCTATTTGCAATGGAATGAACTCTGGGCTTTGTATGGTTGTCTAGGTTTCTCTCATTGGTTGAACGGAGAGAAACGGAGGAAGGAGCTCGAATGGTGTTATATGCGCCAATCAGATTAAAGGATGGCGAGGAGAGGATTGTATACCTGTCAGTGTCAGTCCGAGTGTGAGCTGTCTGCGCTATGTCCGTCTGTCATGCTTCATTGCTTGATCAGAGCAAGTTGATCCCCTGGTTCACTGCGCTTTAGGTCCACTCGGCCACTCTGAGGAGTGAGAGTTCAAGGATATCACGCCTTATGTTGTCAGACGTTTTTCCTCAAGGACCTGTCGTACGTGAGTGATCATTGAGACCAGCCGACAGTCAGCCGTGCGACCGGGATTGTCATCGTTCATCGATTCATCGCAGAAGATGACATGGAATCTGTTCAGGAAAGATTACTGTAAGATGATCAGTCCCATGTTCACCTCTGAGAATAGCAAGACGGAATACGGTACTCGAGATAGGTCTGCCAGTCGTAAGATGTCTACGATTAGCGATTCCGACTAGGACTCTGGACTGACTAGAGACTGTTTGGGTTGACTCTAGAGAGGTCAAGATCTTTCACGTCTTCGTCGGAATCCGATAACAATTTCAATCGTCCTCGATGACCTGGACCAAGAAGGAAGTTCTCAGAGCCGAGAGTCAACTTCAACCGAGGGAAAACATACCGAAGAAGCTATATGAAAAAGAGCCAGATGCTATCACTACTGTATCACGAGGCGAGTTCAGGGAAATGAAGGGACTGCACCTTCGGCATGCAAGGAGGGAGAAGGAAATGTATCGGACGGCGGGTGATCGAAGCTCTTCTGTCGCCGCATCGAATCCATTCGGTCCCGTCCGCTCTGCGCAGCTCCTTTTCCGTTCTCGAGCTCGTGAGGAGTCGTGAGGTGAGTTGCGTCTGTTGAACGGTGCATCAAAGGGACGGGTGCTGTGGTTGGGTCTGGATGGTGCATGGTGTCTGTATCTGAGGATGATCAGCTTAAAACGTATATCCGCAAGTGGTAGTAGAGGTCATAGGAAAGATAGGCTAGGGGATGTTATTGGAAATGGATGGTGGTATCCAATGAGAGTCATGGCGATATCTGTGTCGTGCTATTACTGTGAGCAATACCCAAGAAGGATATGGATGTGGCCTATAGGATCGCAAGAGAAGAATTGGAAATACGAAGGACGGTAACCAGGAGCATTCTGGCTAGGCCTCGTTGGTTATTCTCAGAAAGGTGAGAGCAAATTGTCGCATCTTCGTGAAATGAACTTGCAACGAGGATACGCGTGAGGAGGTCAGGGTCAAGGAAAACTCGAGAGTTTTAGTCACGACGGTTTAGTGAGTAGAGATGGTGAGGGCATTCGAGCAAGAATTAACCAACTAGTGATTATAGTAGAGATAACCATACCAACGAAGACACTCTACAATCCAACCTCCTCAGGAGCCTTCCTATTCTCTGGCATCCTCGCCAACTGCCTCTTACTCCTGATTCTGGGGCGAACCCTAGTATACCACTCCCAAGCAAATCGAACGACGTAACCATCTGCGTCATAGGGTGTAGGGATCTCTGAGTATCCTGGACGAGCCGTTGGGTGTCGGAGGTAGATGACGGAGCAGGTTTTGAAGGAGGTTTCGAGGTAGGCGGGGATGAAAATGAAGGGGGAAGCGTAAGGGGGGAGGTGGAAGGGAGTTAGGCCTTCCAAGGCCTTCTTCCAAGGGCGAGAGGGTTTTCCGGTGGACACTTCCTTCGATTCCTCCTTTGCTGCTTCTGCAGCCTCAGCGGGCTCCTCGCAAGCTTCTGCTGTTGTATCCTCCGCTGTCTCTGCAGTAGCTTCTTCGGAGGTTGTTTCTGAGGCTGCTGCCTCTTGGGTCTCTTCAGCTTTTGCCTCGGTTTCGGCTTCCTTGGGTGCTGGGGGTTCCGTCAAGAAGCGAATTGCTTTGGGGTTGACCGTGACCATGTCGCCAGGAGCTAACCTGGTGTTTGCGTTTTGGTGCTGTGCCGAATTAGTAAACGTTCAAATACTACACATTCAAGGGGAACTCACTTTTCTGCCATTGAGCAGCACATCTCCGTGTACGACCATACGTCTAGCCTCGTATACGCTATGCGCCATACATGCCCGGAAGATGACAACGTCAATCCGCCTCTCAATTTCTGTGAACATCAAACTGCCGACAGGAGCGAGAGCCTTCGAGTTCTCCTCTTCTCTCAACTTCGCCTCCGCCGACGCAGCATTGTCTTTTCGCGCCCACTTGTTCAACGTGATAGTGTCACTGGTGGACTTTCTCGGCCGAACGTCTGGGAGTGTGTCAGGGAGGTACCACCGCTTGAATGTCTTCTCGTTGATGTAGTCGCCGTGGTATGCACGGACGAGGGACTTGGACACCCAGCGTTGCTGGAAAAGGGAGAGGGTGGTGGGAGAGTTCTTGAAGTTTGTCCGTGAAGTCAGGGCTCCAAGTGACCTTCTCCAGAGGTTGTACAGATTCTTTGGCGACCAGCTCTGAATGGTTATAAGCTTCTACAGATCACATTCGGTGTCATAAGAGAGATACGTACCATTCGTGGCAGGGCTCGCCGGAAATTGTAGAGATTTGCGTCCCTCATCGTGGCTGCCTCGTCACAAAAAAACTCCCAGCTCCGTCCTCACCAAGCCTAACGAGAGACCCCGAACGAACGAGTCGAAATAGAAAGGTAGAACGTCGGTGGTGGACGAATGAGCTTGACAGAATTCCCTTTTGGGCGTCTCGCAACATTTACGGACTATGGGCGCCTAGACGCGTTTCGTTCCTACCAAACGTCTGCTGCCGGTTCTAGTGAAGTCTCGGAAAAGATGGACCCGTATACGCCTGGGGCTCGCGTGGGGGGTAGGAAGAAGAATCTCGGATTGTCCACGCGCGAATACAAGAAGGTGCGCTCTGGCTTTGAGGTTCAACGAACTCGAGGTTGAACGGCTGCTTCTGCGCTTAGATCACTGGAACGATCGCGTCCTTGAGGAAGGACAGACATTATGCGGACGACGGCGTCGACGGCGAGCCAAGGTCTGGTTCGGCGAGGCATGGACGAGGGAGAGGTACGCGACGAAGTGTATTAACCCCTGTGGGAAGAATTAAGCTGACTTCATACCTATTCGTCTCAAGATGAGCCGTCATTTATCGAGGAGACATCCTTTGTCCGGGCACCACTCAATTCACGCGTTTCGATGAGCCCGTCTGTGTCGGTTGGAAAGGGGAAGGCGAAAGCTGAGAGCTTGGACCGTGTCCCTGTGGATATTCAGGAAGCTATGATACTCGAGGATTTGCTCTTCGTCCTGATGGTGTGTACGCCTATCACTCCCTATTGATCCACTACCCACATTTCTGTCTGTAGGGAATACCTGGGACATATATTACCTACCCTCCCGACTACGCACCGGAAGACGAAGATCCAGTGCAAGGTATCCATTTCGTTGTATCATCCTCTCTAGGTAAGCCGTCTCGTCTTGTTTGAGTTGGAATCGGACTTGATTCTGGCATAGACTCGTCACTACGCGACCTAGTAGAAAGAATCCTCCCACTCGCAACCTACTATACCGGTATATCCTCATTCATTGAAATGCGAAGCCACCTCGACTTCGGGATGGTAAACCACGCTCTCTGTGCAGCACTCCGCGAAATGCTCAAGGTAGATCCATTTTCTCATCTTCACACCATATGAGACTGTACAACCTCAGTTCGTAGGATTACCAAACCCTCCTGGCCCAACTTGAGCATGCGTTCAATACGTCGCCGAGTTTCACCTTGCAGAAACTATGGTTCTACGTTCATCCGACTTTGCATACGCTTTCTCTGTTGTATAACCTCACGACGGAGATATCAGGGGCTGAAGATCCATCAGGGTCAGGGTCCGACTCCGAGTCGAGCGAGAGCGACCCAGAAGAAGCAGCTCGGAACGAAGCTCTCGGTCTTGGCGGGGCGAAACTCAAAGCAGTCCTGAACGAAATCGACAAAGACGTGAACGGCTCAAGCGGGATTCCAGTCAAAGGCGGGGAAGTGCTCGCGATTATATTTGATAGGATACAGATTATGTTTGGAGACCCGACGGCGAATATGCTTTATACGAGTTTGTTGAGGGATGCGGGGAAGCCGTATGTTGATATGTTGCAGTCGTGGATGAGGACGGGACGATTGGTGGATCCGTATGAGGAGTTGTGTGTGAAGGAGAGTAAGTTTATTGATAGGGGCGTGTTGGAGATGGATTATACGGATGAGTATTGGGAGCGGCGGTATACGGTTAGTTTGCTTCAAGGTTGTTGTGCGTTGTATACACTGACATACTTGGATAGCTTCGAGATGGTTCGACGTTGGGGTCTAGTAAACGACATCTGGCGGGTGTACCTTCGCCGCGTTCGGCGGGTGGGAGGTTGCCCGGTGGGGCGTGTGTACCGCCGTTCCTGGAACGGTGGAAACATAAGATACTTCTGGCTGGAAAGTATCTCAACGTCATACGCGAATGCGGCATCGAAGTCAGCCGAGACTCTATAGAGTCAGATACCAAAGAAGTTACTCTGGATGATGAGAGGTACATTCCACGATACAATTTTCAATAAACTCTAATTTAATTCTGTTATAGGCTATACAAAGCTATCGAAGACGCATATACACATGCAAACCAAACACTTCTCCGCCTTCTTCTCCGTGATCAACAACTCATCCCCCGACTACGTTCTCTCAAACGTTACTTCTTCCTCTCCCAATCCTCCTTCCTCACCCACATGCTCGACCTCTCGCACTCCGAACTCCGCAAACCCGCCAAACACGCCTCCTTAGTCAAGTTACAGAGTTTGTTAGACTTGGCGTTGAATACGGATGCACAGGGGGAGGATGCGATGTTTAGAGAGGATGTGAAGGTTACGATGGCTACGAGTGGGTTGTATGAGTGGTTGATTAAGGTGATTAAGGTGAATGGGGTTATTGGTGGGGAGGAGGCGGAGGGGAATCAGGAGGGAAACCCTCAGGCGATATCTGCGGCTTCGAATCATGGGAAGAAGAAGACGTCGAGTGAGAAGGCGTTCCTTGGTATGGTTTTCCTTCACAATCGTCCCTGCGAGAACATATCTCTGATGAAAGTCATACAGCGATCGACGCGTTGACACTGGATTATAGCGTGAACTTTCCGTTGTCTCTTGTGATCTCGCGAAAGACGATCCTCCGATACCAACTCATCTTCCGCTTCCTTCTTCATCTCAAACACGTCGAACAAGCCCTCTGCACCATGTGGATCGAACAAAAAACAACAACATGGCGTAAACCAATGGTCCTCCCCCAAATCCGACCATCTACATCCGCCTCATCCTCCCGTCCCCCATCCAGAGGCCCCTCCCGGCCCCCATCCTCCGCAGCCTCATCCGCCCCTTCCCCTTCCACACCCAAACCGCCCGAAGATACGATAGATTCAGGGTGGAACGCGGATTTTGAGAATTGGCGAAAACGGATATTTTTGCTGAGGTCTAGGATGCTTGCGTTCGTTCAGCAGATCTTGGCGTTTGCGACGTTTGAGGTCCTAGAGCCGAATTGGAGGAAGTTGGAGGGGAAGTTGGAGGCGGGGAAGGTGGATACGGTTGATCAGCTCCTTAGGGATCATGTGGACTTCCTGGATACTTGTTTGAAGGAGTGTATGTTGACGAGTGAGAAGTTGTTGAAGGTATGTTTTGCATGCTCTTCGGTGTTCTATGTTCGATGTGGTGCTGATTCTTCTTGTGTTGAGTAGTCGTATTCGCATTTGATCACGACGATCTCTACGTTCACGATGTACACTTCGAGTTTTGCAAAATCGGCGAATCAGGCTCTGGCAGCTGGGGACTCACCCGAAGGGGCACGGATATTGGCGAAAGGATGGGACGTCCTGAAGAAGTTTGAGATTAACTTTAACCATTGGTTCAAGGTTCGACTTATTAATGCTTCTGCGTGGGGCGATCTGGGTGCTCACAATTGTTTCTTTCAATTTTCAATTCAGGCCCATCTGGACTGTGTACAATTCTACGCGTCCAGCGAAAATGTCTCGCTGTTGCCACTCGTGGTTAGGCTGAAGAGTATCCAAGTCCCAGCATCATGATTTCGCCTCTGTATCTGTATCCCGTATCACTCTTTGAAATTCTGTGCTTTCCCGATCCTCGATCTAACTTATCTCGTCGTAGTTGTCCTTTTTGCAGTCGATCGTACAATGGTTATGATACCCCCATAGCTGCATGTAGCTTATCCCCTCCAGTACTTTTATCGCAATAGAAGCTTTGCTTACTACTGGTACTGCAGAGGCTGAGTACTGAGTGTGCCTGTACATAGACTCGCCACGCGAACGCATCGCCGGTGGTGGATTACAATGGTATCGTTACATTTGTCGTGTGCGTGCATTCATCGCGAGGAAAGCAGAGAATATGATAGATAAGACAAAGGAAATAGTACTCCAAGATGTCGAATGGGTACCACGGCTCGCTCACTGACTGAGGATCGTACGGACAAACGATTCGTAGTTGACATTTCCGTCACTAACACAATCGAGTGAGTATCATTCATGGTAGAGTCAGAAACAGAAACCACTTACGGGCCGATCTGGACACCCTTCAAGAGCTCATCTACTTCTTCGTCACTCATCTTCTCTCCTAATTGCGTCAAGACATATCGCAGCTCTCCAGCACCGATGAACCCGTTCCCTTCCTTGTCAAATACTTGGAAACCTCGGATGAACTCTTCTGGTGTACCGGCAGGTTTGAAGCCATCGGGACGGTTGAGTATTGTGAGGAATGTCTTGTAGTCAACTGCAGACGCGTAAATCCTTTTGTATATGGCGAGTAGAATCAGATGGGGTACACACCTTCTCTAGGTGCTCCTGCTATGATGTCTGCGACCTCCGCTTGAGTGGGATTCTGTCCGAGAGCACGGAGGAGATCGCCCAGGACTTCACGAGGGACTGCGCCTGTCCCCTTCTTGTCAAAGAGCGCGAATGCCTCCTTGTATTCTGCGGTGTTTGTGTTAGACATAGATGTACATTGGTCGCGGTTCCGTTAACTGGATGCTCATTAGCAGACGATCGCGTACCTGCGTTGTCACTCTTGAGATCAGTCAGATACGGATGATACCAGGACGTCTTTAGGTCTGCTTACCATCGTGTGTAGTCGAAATGAAGAAAGAGAAGGGGAGGGATCGAGTGGTATAACAGAGACAAGTACGCGGTCGCTACTGAACCAAACGGGATGGAGATCAGACCAGCGTGGCGCCCACCCGTGGTCCGAACGAAATGCAAAACTTCCGTCATGCCCACCCACATTTCGCCTGCTACAATGTCCCCTTCGGGGTGACATACGAAAAAATTGGAACGATACAGAGAAGATTAGCATGGCCCCTGCACAAGGATGACACGCTTTCCCGGAGTGGTAGACCTACGGGTCTCAATATTTATTTTGCTCGTACTTCGGGTGGCTTCAGTTTTGCTCATTTAAGTGGACTTTGAGTTACCTCTGAACCTCGGATTGCTTTTACACACGGAGAGTATGATATTGAAACAGAGTGGAGGACGTCCATCGCATTTTCATTCATAAAACATAACACTATGCTACTATGCTGTACGCTATGCCTAGAATGATCCAGTTGAAATGTACCACTACAGAGAATGCTATGAAGAAGTGGAGGCAGACCCAGACGTCGAAGCCTCATTCTTCTGCTGAGCAAGTAGCCTCCTAAGTAGCGCAAACGTGCGTATTAGTACTGTCGACATTATAAATCCAACGCAATGACATACTGTCTGGCGGCCAGGATCATTTGGGCCTTCCTCTCCCTCAAGAGAGCCTGACGCTTCTCAGGACTGTCCTCCCATGTTGCACCTCTGGCCGCAACCTCTTCTGGGGTAATAGCAGAAGAGACAGCTGCGTCCGAGTTAAGTCGATCTTCTAGGTGATATCGTTCAATGAGTGACTGCTTGGGCTGAGACTTGCTTGATGAGGCAGAAGCGTTGGTTGCGGGCTGAGGACGTTGTTCAGCTTGTGTTGTGGAAGATATAGCTCGTGGGTAGATTGTGTAGTATGCTTCTGGTGGCTGAAGGGGGGAGAGTATTAATCAGATTGAAGGTGATCCCAGAAGTCTTTGATGGACGTACAGGTGGGAGGAAGCCTCTCTCCAGAATCTTGTTAGTTGTCACTTCCACGCTGCCAGTCCGCAACAGGTCATAACGTATATTGTCCCTGAAGTCACATAGACTTTAGATGTCGTAGACTACTAGGGAATGGACAACGTACGCAGGTATTGTGGGGAACATATTATGTATAGTTTCCACCTGAATAATGCTGTAGCGTTATGATCGGGTCAGGTCTCATATTTGCTTCTCGCGTACCATGTCACTCGTAACATTCCGCGGCCTGAATCCAAGCACCGCAGAAGGAGACGGTCCAGACGAGGAATCATCTTTGCCTAATCGAAGTTCAACATATACCCAAGAGCTGAGTCCAAAGGGGGGACGTACCGGATGTAGCCCATCGTACGACGAATATAATGACGGCGAAAGCTACCAGGACGTTCACAACCTCACCCATCTTCGGTTTTCCTGAAAATACGGGTATGATGAATGCGACTTGAGAAGGGGATCAAACAAAGCAGTAGAAGGTGAGCCTCTAAGAAGCGTACAGTCAGACTCACTTGCGGGGGGCGTGAACGGGAGGCGATGCCGTTGCCATATTTGGGTTGCTTCTGCCCAGATCGGTGCGAGTCCCGCTCGTTATATAATATGGAAGGGGTTGTATTGAACAATTCGTCAAATTCAGGTGAGCTATAGATACAAGTTCTATGTAAGAGTAGTGAAGATACAAGCAGAGAGAGATATCAGAGTAGAAATGAGTGTGATGTTTGAAGTGGGGAGAGAAAATTCGTTAAGGAGCGTGTACAGTTATCGAGTAGTCGAAAGGAATAGGAGAGAGTATAGAGAGACGATTAAAGGAGTGTAAGGCTTCATGACCTGCATGAGCAAGATAATCGAGGGGCGCTACAGAAGTGTGATTAGAAAATATAAGATGTTCGGGATTTGCTTTCAAGCAGGTTCAACGTTCAAGCTGAAGAGAAAGCAGTTAGCATCAAGTACAAACAACTGCGGGGCGGACATGACAAACCTCTCCTGGAAGAGGGCCTCACGATGTTTAGGTTGCTTCGCGAAGGTCTCGTACTTTTTTCTGGTCTGCTCGATCCATTGCATGACAAAGGCAACACGGGGGACCTTGTACTCGCCATAACATTGTTCGATATCTAACAAGCCGCGTGAGTATCGCTTCGTTCGTGAGTAGAACTGAGGTTGATGCTTACCTTGCACAATACGACGAAGGAAGGAATAGTGCCTCACTTCAAATAGACATTCGTAGTCGTTCCGAGCAGTGTCGTGGATGACTTGTCCTCGTCGAGGCTTGACGAATTTGTCGATGCTACGGACATCTTCTTTGATGATAGCTGAAAATGTAACGAGGTCAGATTGCATTCAAAGCGTACAATGGATGTACTTACCGAGAACAGGGATGGCAGGTCGAACGATTGCGAGTTCTTGTCGGTAAGCTAATCCGGTGAAGAATTTGTCGAGATCGGATAGAGACTCTTTGTGTTGTCGCGAGACTCGCTGAGCTTAGTATCAGTATTCGTGTTTAGAGGAACATTTCAGGATGCGCTTACCTCCAGTACCTTGGACAATCGCTTAACATGAGCTGAAGTCAATGCTTGCAAGATAGTATAAGCGGTATTGTAGTTGCGCATAGCTTTGCAAAACTAATAAAGTAAGATTAGTTACGGTACAAGAAAGAAAGACCAAGAACAATCTCACCATCGCAACCTCAACGTAGAGTTGATACACCTTAGCACGTGCCTTTGCGTCTTCCTTCTGCTTGAAGAGTCTCATCGCGATCTGACAGTACAAGGTCTCCGAGAAGAACTCCCACTTGTCCAAGACCGGTGAGGAGTCTCCGACCCTGAGTCGTGCAATCTCCGGAGGCGAGAACGACTGGAAGAATCCCCATTCCAGAGCTGAGAAAGCTCGGGCAAGCTCTTCAGATCCTCCCTTGTGCATGAAGAACGTAGCGTCGATCTTGGAGATTTCTCCACTCTTCAAAGACGCAAGAGGTGTGATATGACTCTCGAAACCCGTAGGAGGATACTCTTGCCTGTGCATTTTCCCTTTATGAATGTACTGTTCCACGCGTGGAGCATAACGACCCATACGACCAGCCGAATACTCGCACAGTGTTTCAGCGAGAACCTTGGCCACTCGAGAGGACAGGTCGGTGTCGTTCGCGAGGGTGTTGTGAGTGAATGAGATGATCTTGCTCCGAACCTCACCATCCAAGTCTTCGACCCAGTGGTATTTGAGCCAAGTTTGCATGATAATGACAACCTGGATCTTGGTCAAGGAGTGGTTACGTTTCCAAGCCAGGGCATCGCCATCCCGAAGATCCTTTGGAGGAGCCTCTTTGTACCTTTGTACCAGAAGCTCGAACAGACGGTTAGCACTGGTGATAGAGCGGAAGAAGATGAATAGCGTGTCGAGCAATTCGGTCTTGGATTCCTCGGATATCTCGGAAGGGTCGGTTAGGTAGCTGATCAGAGCAGGCAAGGAAGCGGCCACGACGTTCTTGTCCTTGTCGAAACTAAGCTGTGCGCAAGACCGATGCTGTTTGACTGCAGGAGAAACAGGTCGCTGAGCGATGAAGGAGGTCGAAGCACCGGAAAGGAAGATCACTGCGTCTCGGAGATTGAGGTTGAGGCTGTCCACCAGGGGAACAATCGCAGGATCAGCAACCATAGAGCCAACAGTTGCCTTTGCCGAGATAGCAGACAGGCGAGACGAGCGACGCGAGTTTTCAGAACCACCAGATGTCGGAGACCGGAAAACAACCTGTTTGGATCTTTTCACGATAATGGGCGAATCACAGCCAGATGAACACTCTGAGTCCAGATCGGAGACAATTGAATCAGCGCACAGGCTAATCGCAGAGCCCAGAGACGAATCAGAGGCGTTGGATGGTACACGCTGAAGAGACTTCAAGGATGGACGAGGCGATTGACTCTGAGCATGCTTGGAGCTTGGGCGTGAGCTGGAGGATGACTTGACAGAACGACGGTCCTCGTCTGCGACCACGGAAGGCTTCGCTGAATGAACGGAGGCTGAAGAAGGGACCTTCCTGGCGAGGCTCGCAACCGACGGGGCCCTAGATGCGGATACGCTTGAAGGAGGGCGAGAATTCGGAGCAGGCTCGCTATGCAAGGAGGAGCGTGAGGGAACTGGAGGCAATACCTTCTCTTGACCATTCGTGCCACTCTTGCTCTTGACGGAAGGGTCCGAAGCGATGGACGCAGGTTTGTGGGATGAGGCAAGCGACTTGCTGCTACGCACAGAGCGAAGTGAAGCCACGGACGGAGATCTTTGCGCTGACTGGGATGGGTCAACGCTCTTCGATGTAGCACGGGAAGGTTTCGACGCCAACGAAGGTGCTTTGCTGGAAACGGTGCTGGCCTTGCTGTCGCGTGGGGCATCAGGAGCTGAAGCCATAGACGTGACTTTATGAGAAGAGGCAGTTGACTTGTGGCTACGCATGGAACTCAGCGAGATCGAGGAGGGAGAGCTTTGCAAAGACTGCGATGTTTCGTGACTCTTCAGGGACATACGAGAGGACTTGGACGCCAGGGAAGGTGCCCTGCTGGAAACTGAAGAGCCTTTCTCCGATGTATGGCTTCCAGGGCGCGGAGCCTCCGAGGACGCTGCTTCCTTGGCACGGTCAGAAGGTCGGTTGGAGGTAACCGAAGGAACCTGAGAACCAGTGATTGATCCCATGGAGAGTGAGGAGGGACTCCTGGTGCGCACGGAGGACACTCCGCGCGCGACCATTCCGTCGTTCTAATCGGGAAGTGAGTATAATGCTGCCAAGTGTAAAGAGCTACTCTACTCACCGAGTCTCCCATTCTACCACTGTGGCGGCTATGATTTGAACGCATGGAGGAGACTGAAGGGGGTCTTGAAGTGTTAGGTTGTTCCTTGAGACTTGGAGCAGGGCTATTCACAACGACAGGCGATTCCGATCTCTTGCTGAGTTGGGGGTGGACAGAGGAATGGCGAGAGAGAACGGAGCCTACGTCTGAGTGGGTCTCGACTTTGTCCTCCCGTGCAACAGAAATCACGGAACCGGATCTGCTGATGTTACGAGAGGTCGACCCTGTCTCCGGTGCTTCCCTGAGTTCTGAGGCTTGATAGATGTCAGAGCCTTCGATGGAATGATGCTTGCTGCTCGACCTAGAAGACGCGGGAATGGTGCTCAGAGAAGTACGCCTGAACATGTCTTGGGTTGGGGTACAATCGTGGTCCACGTCCACTTCAGACGACCTTGAGAAGACCTCTAAAAATCCGGGCGAAGTCACTTTGTGCGAGTCGGTGAACGGATCGCTGATTACCCTGCGAGAATCTGAGAAGGGATTGCTGATCTCGGAGATTCTCTGGTCGAGGAAGCCTCCAAGAGGGGTGGTCGTATCAAGCAGTACCATGGAAGTGTGCTGAGAGCCCACAGACTTGGGACGATCCTCGCTTGGGGCAATGAGAGTAGTGGTCGAAGCCAGAGCAGTCATAATGGAAGGATCATGGAGAGTCGTACTGGATGAGGAAAATGCGCTCTGGACAGAGTCCACGAAGACGACGGGGTTACCCTCCGGTTTGGGGGCCTCCTTCGCCTTCTGTGAATTAGACAATGTAATGCGAGCGAATTTGCGAAGATAGCCCATAACGTTCTTGGGTTGGGTCGGCTTTGCAGGGGCGATGGGCTCTTGCCTCGAAAGTCTCGCAAGCTCCTTCATTTGCTCCACCTCTGGGTCCTCCTCCAGGGGTTCTTCCGGAACGTCTGCTGCCTCTTCGGGTATTGTGTCATTGTTGGAGAAGGACTGCTCCTCCTGGCATACACGCAGATATTCCACAAACTTGGTCCAGAGCATAACGGTGAGCTCAATCCGTCCGAGGCCCATCTCAATAGCCTCCGGACTTCCCGGAATAGTATACGAGACGTCGTTCCCCGCCGCAAAGATCCCTCGGGAGAACTCTAGGTCCCTTTTGGCGGCCATATATGCGGTGGATGTGGTGCGGACGCTAGGAGGCAGCATAATTTCAGAGGATTCGACACTTTCGTCCAGAGCAGCGAGAAGCAAGCCTCCGGCGTTCGAGGCCTCCTGCAGCAAGCCTTTCTCGAGCAGCTGCAAGATCTTGGTATATGCAATGAATAGATAGCCGCAGGCGTACTGGGTATTCCCGATGCTCGACTGGGTGCTGGAGCGGGAAGAAAACCTGGAGCTCACGCGCCGAGAGACAGAGGAATCGACGGAGAAATGGGCTTTCCTTGTGACTGGGCTGGCCATCGTTGTGACAGGGGAGCCGACGCTCTGTAGATCAAGGATCTCGACGGGATGCTCGTGAGGTTGGACTATTTCGTGCGGGATTGGGATGTTGATAGGAGAGATGTCTGGCTGAGAGTAGCTGGAAGCCAAGGAGACTCGGGAAACAGTGTCACCTTGTTCGACAATATTCCAATCTGAGCCGATTGAATTCTTCTTGGCGCCGCCCTGCACAGCACGAAGGCTGGTGAAGGACGGGCCAGCAATGAGTGACTGGCCGGCCGTCATCGGTTGAATAGTGCCATTCCTCTTATTCGACTTCTCTGTGTTATCTGAGATGATTTGGAATGATTAACTTGGTCAGTTTCTTATGACCCGTCGTCTGACAGATTCACGTACCTTCCCCGCTCGTCTTCCCTGGCTTCGCTGAGACAGCCTGCGCAGGTACCTTGGAGGCCGCAGCAGATTCTTGAGAGTAGACAGACGCAGACGATGCGTAGGACACGCCCTTTCTCTGTCTGTCGACGTCGGTGGGTAACAAATGAGTGCCGGAAGTGACTGAGTCGACGCTGATCGTCTTCTGCGTTGAGATGGACTGCATTGACGGTCGCGGAGCCTGTCCGCTAGGGTTCAGAACCATGACGCGGGTGAATCAAGATCAATGTGATAGAGAGTATTGGTGATGGAGAGTTGTAGGGCAATGTGATTAAGCTGGTAAGTGAAAAGTGGCGGGGGAGAGGTGGACGCACAGCGACCGCGACGAGAGATTTATATAGGAAATAGTTGAGGGCTGAATGATTATGTTCCGGATACGGTAAGCATGACAAGGGGAGTCAATGGTCGGCCGTTTTGACTGAGTATTGACAGACGAGCCACACGGGATCTGAAGCCAACTTACAGGTCGGGACAGTGGCACAACACGAGGCATTTCCTTTCAGGGACTTTCATCCTAATATAGCATATGACCCCTCTTCCCCGACACGCCAAACACGAAGGCTTTCCTTGAAGACACGGCGAGCAGGAAAAACATCATGGCAGCGTATTGCCATGGATTTTGTGATCGCTATTGACATGCTCTACTTGGCACCCAAGTGACGACCTTCGGAGAAAAGATGAACCTGCGAATGTGAACATAGAAATACACGTAGGATCGCGAGTAATTTAAAGAGGAGCACTAAGGCAGGTGTAGACAGCTGTAGACTGACACAGTCGAAGCGCAAAAACGCGACAAGACGCGTTTCGTAGCCTCGTGGTCCACATTGGCCCAGAACGCGTCTAAAAAGCACGTGATGAGACGCGCCAGCGGCCCCGCGCCAAATTTCGCCGAATAGTACCATGCTTCTCTCTCGCAAGCATGGATATCACCATTTTCCCCCTCTTATTGAATATCTTGCGCAGTTTCTGATTAGCAACATCAGGAGCACTGCATTAACACATCCCAGGCCTAGTGAATCCGACTCTCAAGCCCTGACACTGGGTCCTGGGATAATCACAACCCATACAACTCTACGTCCCTTCGTAGCGCGACCATGCATTGTCGGACGACGTCTAACGCAGATGTCATGCCTGCGGCCGCACGTTGTGTTTATACTGGATCCATCACCCCACGGATAGTAGTAGATACGCACTAACGCGACCATACGTCCAACAGAGCTACAGACGTCTAGAACAGTACACAGAAGCGAAGGACTTATGCGCGGTTCTTCTTGATGCCTTGAGTGGTATTTGATGAACAACTCCAGGTGGAAGGACACCTACTCATAAATAGCGTAGTACACGAGAAAGCATGGACCTCGGCGGGCGTACTTCACGGCGACATTTGCGACGATAACATCCTCATAGGACCCAGGTGGGGAGCGTACTTCCGAGGTCGTGCTAATCGACTGGGATATGTACAAGTCTCGCCTGAAGTCTACAAGGAACGTGGATAGAGCAGTTGGGCATAGATGATCTGGTGAGTCCCGAGTCTTGACATCGAGGCATTCATACACATCGCTCACTGGTTCTCGCTGCGCTTCCATTCCCCAAATCTTCGCGGATCTCCGCTATACTGGCATCCAGAAAGCTTCTTCTTTGACATTGATGCCGCTCCGTATCATCGAGGGACTGTGTTGCGGTACAACTCGGTATCTGCCCCGTACACCGGTTTTGGAAGTCCCCAGTCAGCCCATGCTAGATACCCATCAAGCTTTCCTCTGTGCGTTTGAGTACGTACTCGAGGGATATGATAGCTGTGATCCCAACGACAAGCTCGGAGAAAAGTTCATCAATCTCACCTCAGTGTGGGATGGATGATTGGACTCTTCGTACCTGTAACCTCTGACATGTCGATCTGATCACAAAGGTTGGTTGTCGATGGAGTCGTGATTAAGGTGAACGTTTTGCAAGGTTTTGAGCTGTTTCTCACGTACCCGAACGAACACTACTAAAGTATGTTGTTATTAAAGTAGCATAGGATATGCAATAAGTACTGCACATCTTCTACAGTCGGCGATTGCATCGCGCAGAATTTCAACCTGAAGCCATCTTCTAAACTAGGTATGTAAGCAATCACGGAGTTTTCTCCAAGACGTGCTGGAGCGCGCGCGAGCTGGTCTATCGACAATCAGTTCACGACGCGTCCACTTTGGCACTTTGGCACTTTGTGCGCACCGAGCCATTCGGTCACGTGAACGTGTCTCATGCATCCGGCTGGGTCCGGTGGGTGGTTGGGAACCTGGCAGGGGCTCCTTTTCGGCTCCTCGTAATGAAAGATAGCTGAATCCTCCGTCGCATCTTTGCGGTATCTAAAAGCCGAACCTTCGATGCAAACCTTGCGTTCGCCAGTGAGGGTTGAAATCGAGTCTAAGTATCACCTCGCTGAAGGCGTCGCCGATACCGGCCCAGGTGCTCAGGAAGGGATTATCCGCGAGGCCTTTGTTGCATTCACGCAGGTCTCCGCCCAGTCTTTCGCTCACTTACATTCGAACAGGTTCCCTCGATGCCTTCCTCAGTTCAGACAATACGGCTCATTACTACTACGCGCATTTGCAACTACCTATGTCACCCACTTATCATAACTACCAACGACCGCTCTCAGGATATGGTTCCCGATTGCCGAGGAGACCTGTATGGTCTTCATTGAGTCCTCTTGAGAGAGTCGCACCTTCGTTCTTGTTTCTTCGGAGTACTAGTCCGGATCGAAAGGACTCGAATACGAGCATCTCGACGAATGGATCAGATGACGGGAGGGGGTGTTCATTCTCCGGTTCGTTGTAGTCGCATCTCTGAGGTGGGTTCTCGCTAACGGATTTCCTCTTAACCTTCTTGACCAGTGAAAGGCTTGAAGCGATGTAACAACTACCGTGCATCGACTCAGAGTGAGACCGCCACACCGTTCTTGAACAGGCCCTCCGAATGTACTGAGTACACTGGCAGTACCAAGTGCTCCTTTCTGAAAGCTCAAAGCGGCATTCCGCCTGGCATACTTCTCCCGCCGTTCTTCAGGGCAAGTTCAAGTTGCTACGTGCATACAGTAGGTCGAATGAATGAAAATGATCATAAATACTGAGATATAGTCGGTAAGTTGACTGTTGGATGACGTCGCTTGGAAGGTTAATCGTGAGCACGTACACTACTAGACAATATCGTATTATCGTGTGTTCTTAAACACTGTGGGCACAGAACCCACTGATTTGCCAGTGGCGCATCCACTGCGAATTCAGAAGGTTTTCCACTGATTTAAAGCGAGAAACCCACTGAAAAATCAAGCAGCTGACCCACTGATCGGACCCACTGATTTGGTGACATTTTGATCAGTAGATTACCCACTGATCTATGTCAGTGGGTTAGACACGAGCTCTATATCAGTGGGTAATACACTCAGTTTCCAGTAGACAATAATACAATAAAAATGAATTATATTATTTCTATACTACATACACAACAACGAAACCAGAACTACTATGATAACTATATGTATGCAGTATCTGATGTAGCACCAGTATTGGTAAATCCGATAGATACATATGAAAGGGAGGGGAGAGGGGACTGACAATGTACACACCTCGGGGCAGTATTGACGGTACAAGGGACCGACGTACTACACTGAGGTGGCGCAATGAGTCGGTATTGTGTAAGGGTCCAATGTCGATGGTCAAAGCGGGCACGAGCAAACTGTGGTAAAAAAATGGACTCACTGTACTACGCGAGACACGCCATGCAGGGAAGAGGATGCAACCAGCATGGTTGTGTGGATAGATGCTGTGTATTCGCCCGTGTATGACTTAAGACAGTCAACACCCTACCAAAGTCACAATGTGGTCCAGACCAATTGGCCCCCATCAACCCCAAGTTCAATTGGACATAATGCGAGTCAGTTAGGTTCCTTACCGGGTCGACGAGCAAGGTGGAACGTAGGACGAAGGAGACCATGACTTACAAGTCACGTAGGCATAAATGGTGCGAAGGCAATACCATAGAAGAACGGCGGATTCTCGAAACGTACCTGATCTTAGCGTCATGGGCGAACTTGCGCTGGGAATCTACCTTAAGTAGCCCCGAAAGTGCCCGCCAGCAAATCAAAAAAGTACCTTACCTCGCATGTAATGCCCACATCCAACCGCTGCATGCCCGCGTTCTATACCTACGCTCAGACCAATACGTGCCGGCGGGCGATCCAGAGGAGGGTGGGATACTGAGTACTCACCAGTACCTAAGTGGATCATGCCCCAGACGCATTTGTGCTATACCGGCCACGATATTAAGAACTTCAATAGGCATAGATAGTGGGCGGGATGAGTAGACGTAGACAGCGTAGCTGAGAAGGTGGCCTGTGTTGGTGGTTTGAATAAGAGGAGGGTCTGGCGGGGAGTCGGAGTCGACAGAGTGCTCAAGTCAAGCCTAAGTCGCGCCGACGGCGGGATGACGTATGTCTCTGGGAATATTAGCGCCTACACCAAACGAGCACGTGCTCGCTGGAGAACGTCGGAGAGCAACGATTCGACCATGGAACAGGCCCAAGTTGTATCTGAAGTTGCGGGAACACTTACAAGAACAACAGCACTCGAGATAATGAGAGTAATTGCTTACTGAGTGAGCAATTAATTTGTTTCAGGAAAAGTGCAAAACCCACTGATTTTGGCAGTAACTTGTAGTGTGGTTTTACCCACTGATTTTGCACCCAATCGGGAAACCCACTTATCGCATCAGTGGATAATCTGCCTATTCTCGACCCACTGATTTTAAGTGGGACCCAAATCAGTGGCTACACCCACTGATTTTTCAGAATCAGTGGATAACCCACTTTTTAATAGTGGATTCAGTTCCCACAGTGTAAACGCTTCGTTTCTCATCCCATACACGCCAACGCCAACGCCAATGCCAGTAAGTAACCGACGTCGACGGTAGCGATATCTTGTCGCTTTTTTCTTGTTCGCATCCCAGTCTATTGGTCTGGTCATTGATGTCCTGTACTCGAGTATCGTACGCGTACGCGTAGTTAGGACTTATGTCCTCGGACTCGTTGAAGTATGACATTGAATATGTTGAATATGAAACCTTTAGCTGTCATTTGACGTGAAATTGGGAATAAACGAATTGGAAAAGGAGAGATGAACGTACTAGTATTAGTGCACTAGTACTGGCCTATAGGCTACAAGACATGCTAACAGCTATAGCTAAGATACTAAGTACGCCTCTTCCCATACCATATGGTAGCTTTACGGCACGACCAGTGCTGTGTGTAGTTTGAGCTACTTACATGGTTAGACTCTACCATAGCTAGTACTCATACTCATGAGAGTTATATTCGAACCGGTGTCCTTACGGTCCTGCCCTGAGACGGGGAAAAACGACCATCTGTACGGCACCGTCCTACACACGCAATCCAAAGATGACGCTATTCTGTCGGGCCCAGGGAAAACAAAGGAGACCGTAGGAGAGCAGAGAGATTATTTGATGGATAGGATGGAAGTTGTTTCCGGATGTTACGTTGTTAGACATGGTGTCGGTGTCATATGTCATAACGTCCTTGGGAATTTTTGTATGACATTTTCTGGGAACGCGCTAGGTCGAGTTGTTCGCCGTATAACTAAGATGCCGGCAAGAACGAAATTGAAATGATAGATGGTCGGCCTCCTTGCGACGCGACGGAGGTGAGGTATAGGGAACCGAGTTGAAGCACTGGCAAGGTCTGTCAAAGCGAGGTATGTCTGTGAGGGAATGCACCCTAGTGGGGGTTGAGTGGGGGTGTTCACAAGCTGGAGGGAAGGGGGAAGAAGGGGAAGAGGTCTATCGGGATAATACGACCCTATAGTTGCCGAGATAAAGCGGGGTCTTACCGTTTGTGTCATCTTACGACCCTCGGCGATCCAACAGCGATTAAATGCCGGCTGGAAGAACCCCGAGTGGTTACGAACAGGCGGGATGAATGTGGCCGACCTTGAGAACCTTTGAGAACCCGCCAAGGAGGGTCAGGAGACAGAAGCAGACAGATCTTGATGTTGCACATGTGCATAGGACATTGATGATGATGATTGGACTTTTTCCGTAAAGCAGGAATTCAATGAGAAAGAAGATGAAGCAGAACACATTACGCATATGGTTCAGGATCAGTTGAAGAGTCCCCCTTCCGGCATCCAGGGTATGGGGATCAGAACTTTATGTGATGATGTGAACTGAAAGAGGTTTCCGCCGATGCTTGGCTGGAAAGCATAACGAGAACGAAGCATACGATACGAAAGCACGAGTTACCGTTGGCTCCGCCCTTACACGGGGTATTATCCCCTGGCTGAGGGGATCACCTCAGGGCTTCCATGATAAATACTGAACTAGGAAGCCAAGCAGGTGGAGATCGTCGAATGGGCAATACATCGTAGGTCCCATCCGGCAACTTTCTGCGATGTGGCGTTTTGGGATGAATAAGGATATAGAGACCGATACGCACTTGCATCAGGACGACTGCGCGTAGAAGCAAGAAGAGGAAGCTGACCGGGGTTGTGGCCACCATCCGGGATTACTAAGATCACGTCAGTTACTCCGAGTGCCGTTCCTCACCTTTCTATGCACCGGCGTCGAATGGTATTTGGGCGATATGATTCCGTATGTTACGATAACCGAGGAAAAGGACAGAAGAACCTGCAGGGATTGCAATTTCAATGAAATGCCGGGTGGATTTGCGCGAGGGGATGAGGATGGCCGGGTATATAACTTGAGGTCATGATAGGAAGGGTGCATCGGGGATTACTGTCAGAACCCTGATCACGAAGAACGACAATATCGGCAGCGGGCAAAGCTTGAAGATCTTGCATGCGAATATTGACCGAACTTCTAACAAAACAAAGTCGGGCCGAGGGCGTTGTTCCGTATACACGGCTTGTGACAGAATATGCATCGCAAGGTAAGGTAAGCCGTTCGAAGCGAGGAGGAGGATACGGCTCGGAGGTAAATGGCTTGACGTGAGGATAAGCGAATGTTATATACCCATTTGTTGGAGTGCTGGTCCAGCTGCGGGGAGTTGTTTCTGAGGTGGTCAGAGTATCGATGTCGAAGGCGTTGAAGTGAGCGGAGCGAGCTGGCTGCTGCACTCAGTACGGGCGCTACGTGGGGCGCTCGGCCGGCGTAAGGTCACGTTACCTCTCGCTGCCTCCTCGCGTAGAAACGCGACTTGGAAGTGCGACCACGACCGTCGGTGGGTCAAATGACATTGCTCGCATAGCAAAGAGCCGTGCATTGCTCTTATGCCCTGGCCGCGAAGGGGCTCGTCTACCAAACATCTCCTGAACGCCAGCGCTCTCTCCGGCGACACGGCGTGCTACCGCCGCAGAGAGTGACGTGGAACGGATGCCGGACGCGAATGGTAGGTATTTTTGCAGACAGCATTCCATGATGGAGAAGCCGTGAATGGAGGAGACGAGCTCCTGGAAGAGTTGTGCCGCATCTGGCGGGCTCTGTGATGCACGACTACACACCCAGACTGCTCACATGCAGATGGGATTGCAGATGGCTTGCAGACGGCCATGGAGGGGCTTCTCCGCAACGAGGATCCGACGAATATGGTACATCCCCTGCAGCACCAGCTGGCCCTGCAGGCATTTCTGGCCCCCAGGTGCCTCCTTGGAAGCGTCGATCTATGTGCAGGGATCTGTCGGGCATTCCCAGGCAATTGCGGCAATGGGTTTGTTCGCGTTGACATCGGTTAGCAAGCATTTGTTCTGAGCCTGCTGGACGGGTCGCTGCCTATTAACTTGCCAGCGCGTTGCACCCCGGGTGTTCGCAGTCTCTAGAGCGGCCTTAATTAGAGAATTCACAGCTGCCGCCCTGAGCGATGCTTCTTGTCAAGCCTCCCCATTGGCCTCCGCTGCTCTTTCGATTCGATCTTTCCGCTCTCCGTTCGGTATATATTCATACTCAGCGCGGTCGCGCTCTCTCGAGCCATTGACGAAACTCCCCCCATCTCACTCGGGCAATTTCGACGACGCGTGGTCGCCCGTTAGACTTTGGGTCCAACACTTGGTCTGCGGAACCGTGGACATGGTCACTTGTGCTGATTGTCAGTGGTCCGCCCCGATGATGATAGTCTGGCCAAGCACCGTAGTGCTCGCGCCAGGCCACCTGAAAATCGCTTTGTTGCTTCTGGCGGGAGCGTCAGTTCATCTCTCGCTATCGCCTCCCAATCCACCCGCACCGCCAAAGCAATGTATACACAAAAGGACCCTCTTTGAACGCTGTGTCCACTGGGTGACATTCATCAGCAAGGTAGGAGATGTTTGTCGCGGCCGAATACGACGCTGACTCCCTGCCAAGGCCATGATATGGATGGCGACTCTGTCCGACGCGATAGCGACGTTCGCATTGACTTGCAGTACGCCGCACCACCCGAGCCCGTTCAGAGCTTTGACGTGGATGACTCCTTCGGGTGCTTACTCGGTGCCCGGCACCCTCAGTAATCTATCAGACACCACGGAGTGCATAACGCCCCCGCCCTCATCCCGAGCACTTCTCACCCCATCCCCGTTGTTCGCCATAGGCGTCTTATCCGTCTTCCTGGGTGCCCTCTTGCGCCTCTGGTGTTTCCGCTCACTGGGCTCGATGTTCACCTTTGAGCTCACCATCCAACCTTCCCATTCCCTCGTCACGACAGGTCCATATGCCTTTGTACGGCATCCCAGCTATGCGGGTATCTACCTTACCCTCCTTGGTGGAACACTCGTCGCGCTAGCACCGAGCACATGGCTATATGAATGCTGGCTATCGCCTGCATATCACGCGCTTACACATGCGGCATCAGCATCGTCTTCATGGCCCTGGAAGTCTAATTCTATCACATCATTCTCCCAAATCCTTTCGGCATTCGCACTTCCATTCTCTCCCACTTCCGTCCTCGTCCATGCCCTCATCGCGTTCTGGCTGTTCAAAGTATGGTACGCTCTTCGCAGTACAAATCGTCGGCTACATATCGAGGATAGGGAGCTACACAAGGTATTCGGCGAGGTGTGGGAGCATTATGCGGAGAAGGTGCGCTGGAAGCTGTTACCGGGTGTGTTTTGAGATGGAGAGTCAGACGGTGATGTCGGGTCGATGTCACAGACTCTTGACACGAGAAGGTTGTTCTGCATGCGCGGATGTTGTATGGTTCATCATCAGTTGACATGGGTCGACCAGATTTTCTCCCCCAAGTGCCTCTATCTGAGATATGGAGCCGCTTTGGTCGCTGACTGTGACGCCTTCTATTATGGAAGGTTCGGTGGGGGGATCATGGGGTATGACCATCGTTTGGAATTTGCAGAGATACCTCGACATTGCATTACAGTAGTATCGGAACCTTCGTAAATAAACCCGACCTTTTATATGATGGTCTGCTAGAGATCGCGGGTCACGTTGATTTTTGTTAGAGCATCCAGTAGAGTATGTAGAAAGCAGTATATTCAAATGTATCAAACTGCGCGAAGCCAGACGCGACGAACGCCAATTGTCATGTGGATGGACCACGAGTTTGGTCAGGTCAGGAGAAGAACTGGTCAGGATCTTTGAGGGGTGTGAGAGTAACAAACAGGGAGTGGGTTCTAGTTCCAGAAGGCTATTTCCAGTCGAAACGCCGTACGAACTGGAATGATAGCGGAAATCTATTATGGGGTAAGGGTACTGCAAGAAGAACAAGGGGTGGACTTCGGAATTGCCTGGATTGCCGAGTCACCGATGTCCGACGGTACGTCCTGGCCCTAAGACCTCAGACGGGAAGACCAGTCGGCATTCATAGCAAGTAGCTCAAACGCAAAACCTGTGAGTGCGTATGCTAATACTATATGCATTCACAACAGATCGGTTATTCGCGCGGATCTCAACCGGGGTAAATCTAGAGTTCAATATAATCAGGGGTGTTCGTGGTACGGTTTGGTTTATGAATGTGAAGAAGAGGGGGTCTCAGGTTTTTAGGCCCGCACGCTTCGGACTTCGTTGTAGGTTTCCCCTGAACCCAGTCCCTGTTTGGATGATCAGTGGTTATCTCTTGCTGATGATAGTGATGTCCGGTACCGACTTTGGATATAGATGTGGAGGGATCAGCAGACGGTGACTCATACCGTGGGTCGGCTGACGACTTAGGGTACTGTGTAGGAATAGCATGGTCGTGATGGTTTTGCCTGGAGAAACATGGTGTGCTCAGAACCAGAATTTGGATGACTAACCCCTGCGGCGAAGACGTAAGACGATAGGCTCGGTGAAAAAAGGATCGTAACATTAGGAACTCACGAAGGCCTGGTATATATAGAAAGTCGTCTGAGTACACAATTCGCGTTAAAGACGGTGAAGGGATTGATGAGTTTATGTATAACGGACGAGACACTACGTCCTGGGCTACTGGGGAGTCAAGAGGTGATCCGTAGGACACACATGGTCATAAGTTCATATTGGGGGAACGTACCAGAGCCCACTGTCGGTGGAGGAGCAGCAAATAAGCTTATTACATACCACCAGTCACTGACGTATGTAGCAGATCGTGCGACGTAGATGAGAGGTCAGAGTAGACTTTGACGAGTGTCTTCTCTGCCATTGCTCCAGGACTCGCGGAGACAGTGCTTGGCTCTCTCGTCTTCCGCGATGTGGCGGCCAATGTATTTATTTGCCTCAATAACAGCGGAGGCGTCGCTTCGCCCCTCGACAGAGAATCGGTACATTCGTTAGTCGCAGAAGCGAGATCTCGCAGCTTCAAGGTCAATCGCAGGGCTTCACTTACCCCGGAAGCATGGTATGAGCACGGGACGTACTATAACGAATAACAAAGCTCCGTCCGCCGACGTGCACCTTTACTTCACAAACACACTGGATGGGGACCCAGAGAGCATGCATACAGCATGCATGCCATCGGTTACTCATCTCGAGAAGACGTCCCAACGACTCCCCTCGATTACCCGTTTTTCCCCACTCCGTGACAACGTATGTGTTAAGCTTACCGAACCGAACCGCACACATGCAGGGTTTTCCGGAAAGCCGGTCTCTGTAAGGTGGGTATCAGTGATAAGTATTGAGTACAACGTAACGGAAAGCTTGAAGTACCGAGTGGTTGGCGATTTGTACTTCGCCGTGTGCTATTTTCGAGTCGTTCCCTATGGGAGGTCTAGAAAATGCTGAGGTGAGATTGTTGAGTGGGCTTCTACGACGCTTCGGGAAGACTGAACGAAAGGGGGTGTGACGTATCGCGACTGCTTCTGCTTATAGAAGCACTTCATTGGAGCGGATATGAACTGCGAAAGCCGATACACCTATGAACGCTTGAACCTCGGACGTTGGTTGATACGTTGAACGTCCACCGGAGTAGCACACATTGATCCAGGGTAAGTGAGAACGGTAGTCTAGAAAGGCCGCGCTGATCTCCATAGGGAACTCAAGGCGTACGGTTGATAGCTCCAGCACCGACGGTGAGCTTTTTGAAAGTCGGTCGTGCTATGTGAGTAAGGGGGACCTGAGTTCCGGACAGCGACGTTATTATTCGGTACCTTGGCGATGTGGAGAATGAGTGTTCGAGCTTATTGGAATGTGAAATTTTGAAGACGTACAAGGCCTCGCATTGATGGGCATATTCTATCAGCAGGGCCTATTAACGTGGATTCCTGGACGGCTCGTCGAATAACGAACTTCTTGATAGAATGTCCATTCGGTGGCATAAGCACCCCGTTGAGCAGTAGGCGTACCCGAGTATGCAAGCAGGAAATCTTGTGCCCAGGTAACACACAGGGGGACAACCCGGACAGGTATTGAAGTGATAGTCATCAGCGGCAGGTCTTCGTCTAGAACTCCACTGTCGTGGGATGCAACGTGATGTCTCAGTAAAGAAGGTGCTCATAGCACCTTCCGCACGTCGTTGCGTTGGTACTATGCATTTCGATGTCAGTACACCAAGGTGATTTGAGGCGTGAAATCAACCGGAACATGTTATTCTGCACCAGAGGTGGCTGAGAAAACTCAGGACTTCGCACAACCGTTGCTGTGGGGTCAGCGTCATGAAAAATATACCCATAAGGACTACCAAGCATATAGAGAACAAGCTGGATCAAGCAAAAGAACTGAAAGCCAGAAGAAGATCGGGATTCGGTGGTCAAATGGGCGGTTAATCTAATTGATCGTCGTCGTTAAGGTCACGGGTCGGTTTACGAGGCGCTCGAGCCCTGTGCGGCGCCGCTGTGCACTGCGAGCGTGTCTTCATGGTCTGACACAACGACCGACAAGACAATTTCGACAACTTGAACTTCATCCACTTGCTTCCTTCTCTTGTCTTATAATTTTGAATCTATGGACCCAGCCACTCTTTCAGCTTCCCAAAGGGAAGCATTTGACCAGATTCAGGCCCTCACAAATGGCGGTGACCCTGAAGTTGCTATAAATGTACTGGAGAGTGTCAATTGGGACGTCCAGGTAAGCAGCGAATAAACTCTTTACCTACAGAGGCACTTGTGGGTGCTACGGTCATACAACGATTCTCGCAAGTGTCCTTGGTGTCGTGGTT
The DNA here is from genome assembly GCA_022160315.1 of Panus rudis PR-1116 ss-1. Taxonomy (NCBI): domain Eukaryota; kingdom Fungi; phylum Basidiomycota; class Agaricomycetes; order Polyporales; family Panaceae; genus Panus; species Panus rudis. Next base: position 78,682 of record MU275271.1, read on the forward strand.
AGAGAACGTGCCCATGACCTGCACGATTGACATCCCGCAGTCGCGTCGGGTTACCATCCTCTGCGATACATTCTACTGTATAGGCACCAAGGATGTCCACGTAACTGCCCTATACTCTGCTGCGCCTCACGGCCATCCTGCTTCGCATGCCAATCCCCTCATAATCTTATCTCGTTAACCATACTCCTCCTTGCTTCCTGTGCTAATTGATTATTCTACAGCGTGCCGCTGACATGATTTTTGAATCAACAACTTCCGCTCCTTCAACTACTTCACGTCCACCAGAGATAACTATTAAAGATACTTCCAACGCAAATATCGAGACCTTCGACGTGGACGATTCCCGTCAAGGTCTCCTTAGTGGCGAACCAAGTTCACGAGGCTATGGTCGACCTGTGAGTGTAAGCATACATTACATGACAGATCTCCATACTGATACGTCACAAATGTTACGCTAGTCTTCTGGCTCGTCAACGCCTCTTGCCTTGATCGTCAGACCTCTGAGATTCATTCTCACCATTCTTGCGGTACCCTTCCATATCATCCGAGCATTCTTCCGCATCATCGGAATCCCTCTTCCCCAACTGCCAGTTACACTCTCAGGGCTTTCAGTCTACTACCGCCACGGCAGTTCATCAGCTTCACGGCCGGAGCTCAGGACAGATCCTCGTAGCGCAGCCGAACGGTGGGTCCGTTCGCTCGAAGAGGAGACAGGCGCTGTGTGCATTGGAAAAGCTTCAAGGGCAGGGGAAGGCGCATCCTCGAGTGTGGGACCTAGCACTTCCGCTGCAGGCTTGGTGAGCAGGAAAGGCGTAGATGAGGATGGCGAACGAGTTCTCCCCGATTTCTTCATTGGGAGTTACGAAGAGTTCGCGAGGGCTTGTGCACGAGATACCGACCCGAGAATAGGATGTGTGATCATCGTGAGCGAGGAACACGATGATGTTCCCGAATTCAAGAGGTATGAGGATCTAAATCACGTGCTTTTGCTCAGTGCGTTAACGTATATTCCAGGAGCACACTTACTGACCCAACGTTCGTCCGTCTCATGCACGAGAACAATTTCTTGGTATGGGGCGGTGACATTCGAGATAGGGATGCATGGAGTGGTACGTAAAAATTCAGACGAGGCATAACCACCAAATTGACTTGCCTCTTTCAGCATCGCAGAAGCTTCAGGCAACAACATATCCCTTCGTTGCCTTCATCGCGCTTCAGCCCCGCCGAGGACCCTCTACACGTACTTCTGGGCCCCCACCTAGCACACTGACCATTTTGTCTCGCCATCAAGGACCTTCTATTCCGCGAGGCTCTGCACCGACCTCCGCTGAGACGCTAGTTACTCATTTGAAAGAATCACTGCTTCCCCGAGTCCAGCCTTTCCTCACTCGTGTACGGGAACAAGTTGCGGAGCGTGAGAATATCAGGACCATGGAGCAAGCACAGCGTGAACGGGAGCGTGCGTTGCGAGCGGAACAGGATCGGGCGTTCCAGGAAAGTCAGCGAAGAGATAAGGAGCGCATCGAGGCTAGGATTGCAGAAGAGAAGAGGTTGGCTGAGGAAAAGAGGAGAACACAAGAGCGAGAGATGCGGGAGAAGCTGGAAGCTGAGAGGAGGGAAAAGGAGAGACAGGAGTGGGAGGCGAAGAGAATGGTTTGGAGAAGATGGGGAAGGAGGCATTTGCTCCCGAGAGAACCGCGACCCGGTGTTGTCGAGCCTGCTAGGGGTAAGACGATCCGTGTGGGTGTACGGATGCCAGATGGGAAGAGAGGAGTGAGGTTCTTCGGTGAAGGAGATTCGTTGACTGCACTCTATGCGTTCGTCGATACACTCTTCATCCCTTCCGGGCCGGAGTTCTCGTCGGATTTGGATCCTGTTTCTCCTCCGGACGGTGCGCCATCGGGAGAGGAAGGATTGGTGAAGACGATGGAAGACCTTGGACGGACTGGCGAGGATTGGTGGGGATTCAAGTTGTTGTCGTCTTACCCCCGACGGGAGATTCAATGGGAGCCTTCAAAGAGGATTGGGGATGTTGATGGCTTGAAGGGTGGTGGCCAGCTTGTGGTTGAATTGGTTGATGCCGATGCAAAGAGGGCGGAGAAAGGCAAGGGGAAGGCCACAGTTGAAACCCAGAATGGCGACGACGACGACGGGTACAAGACCGAGTCGGACAGCGACTAAGTTCATTACTTTCCGCATTTTCTTGTTCACGCGCATTGTGGTATAGCGGTCGGGAGCGTTATCAGGAATTCTTGCTTTGCCTTTGCATTCACTCGGACAGTTCTCGTACATATGTGTATAGACGTAGTTTATGAGTTCTTCTAATCCGGGTCTAATGCTGGGGTAGTCTATAGACCATATCGCTATACAATTGGATACCATTCGTCAAATTCGATCGCCATAATAGTTGCGAAAAATGCCAGTTGCGGAGGACCTCAATTGTCCTGTACATTCTCTGGCTGATAAGAAGCCTATGCCGAAAGAAGATACTATACCTTTTCGCCAGTCTGGTGCCCGCAATTCGATTTAGACTTTTGCTGTAAGTTTGCAGCAGGAGGAACGGGCCTCAGCAAATAGAGTAATATACTCACTTCTGGAGAAACAGCCTGAATGTGGACGAGGACCCCTCTCTTGCTTCGAGAGGCTGAATGAGACTAGTGACTCGCGGATTGTCACCGAGTCTTGTATTCCGGTTATCTGAAGTTTCAATCTAGTACTCATCTATCACACAATCTAACCATCACAAACGGGCGAGAAGTACTCGATGATATGAGCAGCTGAGCTGAACGAGTACTAATGCACCCCGGACGTGAAATCTATGAAGCAAACTGACGTGCTATAATCTAGAGGGAAAGATCGATTAATGGCGAATTTATGCAATAACCACATGTAACTTACCTCTAGGATTGAACTTCGGCAACGGCGAACTATCTTCCCACTCATCATCCGCCCAAGCATTCTCCATGACCGTCCTACCTCTCATTGCCCTAGTACGTTCATTCGTCAATACCACGTTATGCAACGTCACTGGATCCCATAGGAGCCAGAGCCGAGTCTTAGTGAGTTGCATGTTAGTGAAGACTTGATGGAGGTTGGACATGCGGAAGTCTGCGAAACGATGAATGAGGGAATGAGAAAGCCGTGGATTGGAGGTGCGTGTTGCGTTATGTGGAGTGCGAGGTATATCATCGGGGAGTGTTGGGTTATGATATGTTGGGTCAAGGTCGACCAGGTATGTATCACCCTCTTCCTATGAACGATGCACGTCATTTCAGTAAGATGAATGAATAAATGAATACCAAAAGACATAGACGCACAGTCTTCACAGCAAATCTACTAGAATGTCCGCCCCATGAGATAGAGCTTAGGGATGACCCAAAGTGGACTATCTGTGCAATCTCCTTAGGAGTGACTAAGCCCTTTGAGATTCGTGTGAAGTCAGGGAATAGGTACAGTAGCCCGAAACCGGTGACGACGACAAGATGTCGTTCATCTGGAGATATGGCAGCTGAATGATTTTTTAGCTCCAATGCCCTCAGCATTTCTTGTGAGCTTGACTTAACTCACCGGAAGCAAAGCAGGGAGAGATACGCGTCTGGTCACCATGAATCACCAGAGCACCTGCATTGGCGGCGGCTGCTTCTGGCGACGGAGGTACGACCTTGAACTTCTCCATAGCAAAGTAACCAGGAGCTTTCACTGAGTTGGTCAGAGTATGCTCTCCGGGCTCTTCAACAATGAAAGACGGGAACAAATCCCCATGCGGAGTCTGCCTCTTCAACCGCCTGACTCTGCGGAGCTGTGGGACAGATTGTTGAAGAGCCATGGAGTTCTCTTCCTCGGTGAGGATTAACGGGGGGTATTTGGACTCGTACTCTTCTCGAATTGGCAGGACCACAACGGCAGAGTCGTAACAGGCGATCACACAGTGCTCGGAGAGTTCGAGATGGAGTAGAATAGCATCTTGTATAGCGCTATGACCTGTCAAGGACGAATTACCCGTTTGGTGGATTTCGTAGATATTGATGCTGCGAATGTATTCGCCCTTGGCAATGTCATATAGATGCACGATATAGTCCTCGGCGTTTGTGGCGAGAGCAACAATGGGGAAGCTCAAGCGGAACCTACGCGTGCTCTGAGAATTTGGAGCGCGAATGCACGCATGAGGTGTATACTGCCCTCGTAGGTCCTCGTAAGTGTGTTTCGTGCTCTCGGCTTCATCCTCGCTATCTTCGTGGCGAATGATAGGATGACTATCCGCGGCTCGTTCGAATTGGGACATGGAGGCAGCCAGAGGAGATGGCGGAACGAGGGGTGTAGAGACCGACTGACCACGGTCGAGATACACGTCTGTTGACCGCCGCCATACGTCCACGCCGCCTTCTTGATTGACAAAGGCCAAGAATCCATCGGACCAGTCAAAGTGACGCACCTGTCAAGGACGCAGAAGATGAATATATCTCGTTACGTCGAATATTATATATGCCTACGGTCGCACATACCTCTGGGAGGCTCCAAAGCCTGCGGTTGTCTTCAATTGCGTGGACAGTGAGCATACTGCCAAAGATGATTGTGGTGAGGACAGTGCCATCAGTTTCGTCGACAGCGAATTGGCGGACCCGGAGGGCGAAATCTCTGGGTGAGGTGTATCCGCCCTCGAGCACAGTACCGTGGCCCGACCAATTGCGCTCTAGGATTGTCCAACGTCTGACTAGACTCGTGGTACAGAGCGAATGATCTTGTGAGAAGAAATATCGTAATAATAGGTGCATTCACTTACAGAAATCTTTCCAGTCTTCTGTGCCATTGAGCCACGATGAGGGGTATTCAGCTACAATAGCTTCGTGCAAGGAAGTTCCTGGGCTAACATAGCGATAGGACACTGCAAGTTGGTGGTATACCTCTGATTCGTGGTCTGCAAGGAAACGATGGTTTCCTCGCGAAGTTAGGTGGAGGTTTGCGATATCGCTTAGTGATAAGAACGATAGGATATGCAGAGATATGTCAGCAGGAAGTACACTCAACATAAGCTACCAGAACCCTTTGGGTGACATAGAGATGGTCGTATAGGCATAAGAAAGAAACGACTCAGTCAAGAAATATAAAGTATTGCGCGCGTGCTTAGACACGTTTCAAAGGAAAGATCGAGAATGCAGAAGAAAAAAGCAATAAATATTGAGACCCGTAGGTCTACCACTCCGGGAAAGCGTGTCATCCTTGTGCAGGGGCCATGCTAATCTTCTCTGTATCGTTCCAATTTTTTCGTATGTCACCCCGAAGGGGACAATACTTTGAGAGAGTTTGAGGAAGACAGCAAGGGAATTCAGTGTTTTGTTCCGTTCGCGGCGTGAGTCAGTCACCTGACTGGATAGGCGCGGGGACGCGACGCGCGATGACGCCGAGAACAACCGTCAACGCGTCGACGATCACCTCAACAGACTTGCAGGCTTAGCCTCTACTATACTTACTTGTGCTCTTTCTCTATTACCTCCTCATTATCTTGCTGGCGAGGCCGGCAAGCGGCAGTTTATCCTCGCTATTGATCGTTGAACAACACCGTGCTGTGACCCAGAAAGGAGTCGGGAATGCGAACAGACTCGAACTCTCCAATGCCTTGCAAGTTGAAGGGAAGGGACCTGACGCCCGATACTACGCATGAAGACTTAAATTGCTTGGTTTTACTTGTATCTTGTGCCTCTGTCCCAGAAATGGCCGCTTTACCGACGAAGGAGAGAGCATCCGACACTAGCATGAATTTTCCGCATGCACAAGACTTCAGATCTCCACAAAAGCTTGACACGTTGTTGAACACTCGGTATACCAGCCCCCGTATCTGGGCCTGCGGATTGGCTCTCCCAGCTCATACATACAAGCGATGTGTAGTGGGGCAGACCGTTGGACGGCCGTTGGAGCAATATAAAGAAGCAAAGGAGCTTTGTAGAGGCTTACTTGATTCTCTGAAAGGTGTGATTCCTCTGCTCCACCAACCAGACTATGATTCGTCTGAACAAATATAGCGCACGAACAGGCTTGGACGAAGGCTTCGGTTTTACACGGAGACATCAATGACAGTAACATTGTCATTGTGGGCGAAGATCCTAGCGACTCTCGGGGTCTGCTCATAAAGTGGGATGTATGCAAGGACAATGCCGGGCGACCTGTGAAGTCGGATTCCACGTCGGATAATAATCGATTGGTGAGTCCTGTTACAAGAGTGAAACTATGTGGATGCAATTCAGATGTACTGCTAGGGATCCTGGTGTTTCATGTCCGCAGTACAAACTCGTTTCCCGTTCAAAGAGATCAACATCTCAGATGACATTGAATCATTCCTGAATCTCGTCCTCTGGTTTTCCGCACGCTTTCACAAGACTTCCCTCAGCAATTTGCATTTTCATCTACAAGTATACTTCGAGGGGACAGACCTTACGGCGGATCATAGGTTGGTGCCTATAGGGCATCACGAGAGGTATACTCGTATAGAACAGGGATTGCTTGCTTCCACCATGATCATCAAGCATGCCCGCTTGCGTTCAATTGGGTCTTTGCTCATGGCCTTGTGCGGGCAGCACTATAGGACCTTTACTACAGCCGAGCTCGAAGCGTGGAGCCTCCCCAACCAGGAATTTCATACAGCAGCAAATCACAATGACCCTATATCGGCCCTTCTCTCGCTGCCTGCCGCAAAGGTCTTGGAAACTCACGACAAATCCATTGAGGTTTTTGAGAGAGAGCTCAAGAAGTCTACCGGTTGGGATGTCGACAACAAGGGTGACGACCGATTCGCCAAAATGATATTCACCCATGGTCGGAGGTCTGTTGCAGTCAATGTCTTCCATGTCTGCGCGCTTATGAAAAGATATTCTCCGACAGATTCTGAAGGAGACACATCCACCCCTCGGGTTTCAAGCGTTCAAAGAGACACAAGCTGGCTGGAAGGATATTCCTTGCGTTGTACTACGCACCGCAGAGCGGTGAAGATTTATGACCCGACTATTCAAGTTGTTGAGTCCCTGTTATGCACCGTCATACTGTAAGTTTACTCGCCGTTCTTTGCGCTTCTGCGTGTCCGTACTTGTTGAGATGGTAATTTTACTATGTTCGGATGGACGTTACGCGTGAATTCATTGACACCGTTCATCACAATAACTGTACAGGAGTTCTCGTTCCTTGTTGAGTTTTTATTCGCCAGAGCCGTATTAATTCGTGCTGCAATGTCATCTGAATGATCTGATATCGATGCCTCGCTTCGAACCAACCAGCCTCGTCCCATACAAAGTTGAGATATCACACAGAACCTAGTACCCCGGGCTGCAGTGACCAGCCCCATTCGGATGGTCACGCTCAATTTGTGGCCTAATGCCAGTCTTCATACTTACTACAGTCGGTAATTGCGAGTGAAGCGGGAATCTCAGTTGTGAGGAAGCGAGATCCCAAACCAAACGACCAAAAATGAACGTCGCAATTCACACGAAACAGCTGATATATTCAATACTTGTTAATATTTGAATATCTTGAGTAGCCTATCTCATTCTGGGCCGTCTTGAGCGCACGAACGGGGTGGCTGGTGCAGGATTGAGTGAGCTCCTTCTCTCTGAGTGGAATGACTTACCACGCCCCTCGACGCGTCCATACTACGTGACGTGGGCCCGGGTGGGCTGGCCCAGTCTCTACTCGGACATCGACAAACATAGTAAACCTTGTTCTCTAAGTTCTTCGGCCCACTTTCTTCTAACTCATGAGTTTCCCTCGTTTTCCCTCACAAATCACGGCTAGACTGCGGCCTGATCTCGCTGATGGCACACTGGTCTCGTATGTACAGTATGTAGGGCCGGAAGTCGTAACAGGTCGTAACTTAGCCTCCCAACCCTACGAGATCTAGACTGATCTGGACCAACAACTTCACACCATGAGGCGTGCGCTGATCGGCTGAAGTTACTGTAAAAGGCAATTGTGATGAGGACAATGGACAACACAACCAAATAAACATCCAGATTTGGTGAACAACGTTCGTTTCGTTCAGACTCGTTGATTGCAAACCACATATAACTCCCACAGCCTAAGCAAACATTCTTCAAACGTGGTGGATACTGTGATCTCAAACACGTATTCATCTTGTCAGGGTGTCTGCAAACATTTAAGAAATCGTTTGTGGCAACCAACAACCAAGCTAAAGGTATCGGAGGCGAGTGGCCCATCGTGGTCTCCGGTTGCTTCTTAATTACACAGCCGGTCCTGACTCATCCGTGCTTCGTGTATCACAGGACAATACAACCGATTGTAGTCTTCTTCTCACAATCATTAACCATTGTCTCTTCTACTGCCCGGTTTGCATCGAAGACGGCATTGCCCAATACGAGCCACAATAGGAATCTCAAGACGAGTATTTAAAACCCTCCTCTACGCCCGCCTTACCGTACGTTTCCCTCTCTTCTCTTTGCTGCCACCACCATGACTGACAATAATCTACCTCAAGTTGCAGTCCCTCCTGCCTCAACTGAGGGCACGCGACCTGTAACCCCTCCACCTCAGCCTTCTTTTGCCAAACTTCGTCTCCCCACAACTCCTCTGAAAGCCAACACCGAATCTCGTCGCCTCGATAAGAAGGACGATCTTCACCGAGGTACCATGGGCAGACAATTTATCAAGTCCGTGTCAACTGGACTCTTTTGCGATATCATGAACGAAGAGCTTCCTGGGGAAGACTTCAGCGCGGAGCGGGCCAGGGAGCGAGAGGCATTTGCCAATCGTGAAATGACCTTTGAGCGAGTCGGGGACCGCTCATTTGACAAGAAGGGGCCAAACTCGTATCATAGCGAAGACGATCTGTACGCGGTTTTTGTACGTTGCCTATCTATTGACAGTGAAGATGATATGCTGATGTTTTCCTCCATTGAAGTGTGAGCCTGTCCAGGCCATATTCGACTATGTCGCTGAAGTCCGAGGAATGCCTCGTCACGAAATCAAGCTCACCGCATACCACCCGGAGAGCGACAGTACCGATGGACGCAAGGTCGACGGAAGCGTCTATAAGTCTAGCAACTCACTTGCTTATCGGCTTTCCGAGTCAACGATGAAGTCAAGCAGAATCACCGATAGCCGAAAACCCCTTCTGGGCAGGGTCTCATATACGTATATCGACCTCCCGTTGGAACTCAAGATCAAGTGCGCACATGGAGCGTTTGAGTTCAAGGACGAGGATGACGAAGGAAACCCTATCTTTATACGACAAGATGATTTAGCGAAAGAAGATCGCGGACAGGTAGCCGAGTACATCTCCGAGATCTTCGAACGTCAGCCTCGACAGAAATTGTTCACACTCTTCGTTCACCGCGATACAGTGCAATTATTGGTCACTGATCGTACGAGCACACGAATTTCGCGCCCACTTAACTATGTCCAACACTCGGATACCCTTGCTACCTTCTTCTTTCGCTTCGCCGACACCGACGACCAAGGCCGCGGATACGATCCGACCGTTGTCGCCCCCGCGGGATACGAAATTGAGAAGATGAAAGAGACCCTTGATACCTTAGAAGCTGGTTATGTCAAGAACTTGGTGCAGGACGCTATGCAAGACGGTCTCGAATGTTCCGTTTCTCCACCGTCTCGTGCTCCAATGTGGCCTATTCGCAAAGTGGCCGTCTTACATGAACGCAAAGAAGCATCCGCGGATGGTGCGGAGAAGGATGTGACGCCACTCGCGAGGGAGGCACGCCACTTGCTTGTGGGAAAGCCACAGTTCTGTAGCCACGATGCACACGGCCGTGGCACGAAGGGTTTCGTCGCATATGATTTACAAGAGGGCGGTTTTGTGTACCTCAAGGAGAGTTGGAGGCTTGACTCGCCTACGGTCCATCCGGAATGGAAGACGTATGAACGACTTCAAGCTAACGGGGTTGAACATGTCGGTACTATGCTATGTGGAGGGGATGTACTTGATCCTGACACGGGCTCGGTGCAAAGAACGACTAATCAACGATACGGCAACGGACGCTTTACAGCTCGTATTCATACTCGCTTGGTGCTGAAGCAAATCGGCCGGCGTTTGGAGGATTACAAGGAAGCAAAGGAATTATGTAGAATTTTACTTGGTGGTTTGCTAGGTACGACAAGGCTTTTCTTCCATTAGTTCGTGGTTCTAATATTCTCAACCAGGGCATCAACAAGCTTGGGAGAAGGCATTGATACTTCACCGTGACATCAGCGACGGCAACATCCTCATCGTCGGCGAGAATCCTGACTCCGTGGGCATACTCATAGACTGGGACCTATGCAAGTATAAGGAAGACCTGACACCAGATAGACCAGTCTCACATGGACAACGATCGGTGAGTTACCTGAATATAGTAATACGCCAACATCCCCATTGACAACGTTGCCGATTCCTAGGGTACATGGTGTTTCATGTCTGCAGTGCGCACACGTTTTCCTCGTAAGGAAGCACTGGTTGCCGACGACATCGAGTCTTTCATGAATCTCACACTTTGGTTCTCTGTACGCTTTCACAAGCATGACCTCGGTAACGACTTGCACGATCATCTAGAAACCTACTATCGTGGAACGACTGTATCGGACCAACCTGTGCCCATTGGCAAGTTTGATCGGTACATGCGTGTCAAGAAGGCCGACACTCGTGTCCCCATCCTGCATCCCCGTCTAAATATGATCGGGAATTGGCTCATGATGTTGTGCTCGCAGCATTACAAAACATTCACCGAAGGCGACCTGGCAATGTGGGGTCTTCCCGGATGCAATATCTCTGAGCTGAACGACGCAGACAACGATGAGATCCCGTTTCCGACCTATGGACCGCCCCCGATGAGGACTCTGGACACACACAACCTATTCATCGACGTGTTCAGAAGCGAGCTTGCGAAGCCTAAGGGCTGGGATCCCGAAGACAAACTTGAGGATCAGTTCAAGAAATTGGTTGTAGAGCGTGACCAAAAGCCTGTGACGATCGGGTCCTTCCAACCTTCTACCAGTACGCACAGCAAGAGGTCGTGCACAGCAGAGCCAGAAGGAGAACCTTCCACAAGCCGTGCTCCCAAGCGTGCAAAGAGGGGACTTCGGGGAGTGAGGACTGGAAGTACACCTCTGGGGTCGCACCAAGAGAGCGGCGAGAATGTGTAAACGCTCTTTTCTCCTTTTTTGGTCCTTTTTGAACGTTGCAGGCTGTTGGGAGGTGAATCTGTTGTGCTCCCCGCTTCACGTTCCTGCCTATACTTTCTGTAGCCGCCTGTCCATTTGGAATCACACATATCGGACAATCGTCATGATACCACCATGTTCAATACCACATGCATTTCTCGTTTGGATTGGGATCATCTATGTAACTACTAGTCGTGCTATAATTTAGTTTGGTTCAAGTTTCATCGGGCATCGTACTTTTCGGAGATGCGATGATTTCGGGAATAGGTCGCGCCCAGCATTGACTCGGAGATGTCATGTTAGCTGATGTTGTAGGTCTTCGTAGAGTGCAGAAGTCCTCGAAGAGTGCGAGACCGTATCGTACGGGCTAGCTAGGAGAGGGTGCTGGATACACGGCATACAAATCGTAATTAGGCGGAAGCAGGATACATAGAGGAGTATGCAGCCTGAGGGATGCGCGAAAGGAAAGACAATCGCCAAAAAAACGCCGTGGGCTCGGTATTTAGACACAGCGTATTCAAAGCAGCCCACGGCTGAGTAAATTGACGTACGCTTCCCAAACATTCGAGTCTGTCAAAACGCGTCGTATGAGTCGCTCAGGTTACTACGTGCTGTATCCATTGTATTCTACGCATGTCCCCAGGCCAACTATGAATCAAGGTCGCGCACAGGGAGAATAAGATATTTAATGCGAATCCTTTGTTCAACACATGCATCAGGGTCGAGGACTCGAGGCCCACGGGGACGCGACGCAATAGATTATAGAAGACAACGCGCAATAAGGCACGTGACCGCGCGCGCGGAGTTTGCAACTTGAAGCAGTCTTAGGCGCGATCTTCCAACCATTGAACCAACTCTCTTGCGACTACCATCTTCCGGTCTATTACTGCTGGCCTAAAGTCCAAAATATCAGCACTGTTGTGTCTTTACTGAAGCAGCACTTGGTCATCCATGAAATCCTACAGGACCACATTAGCTGGAAAGACCAACTTGAAGATCGTACGGCCTTTGGAGCAATACGCGGACGCCAGGGAGTTGTGTAGAGTCTTACTTTATTGTCTGAAAGGTATGGTATCTGCCTTTTGAATGTTTTATTCTTGGCTCCTAGGCTGAAACAGAATGGATCACCAGCACATGAACAGGCGTGGACGAAAGCTTCAATCGTACATGATATTAACGATAGTAATATCCTGATTGTGGGCGACTGAGTCTCGGGGTTTATTCGTAGAGTGGGATCTATTCAAGTACAATTTGATCATGACACGGGCACGGTACAAAGGACGAGCAACCAACGACACGGTGGCGGACGCTTTACAGCTCGTATTCAAACTCGCTTAGTATTACAGCTGTTTTCAAAACGATAGGCCCCTCCTCAGAAGGGCTTCTCATGTCGGAGTTTGTACTTGAGACGATGCCGCATCTTCCGCCTGTTGTGACGCTCTGTGACATGGCCTGGCCCCTCCTGGCCCTCGGAAGCCAGCAACCTCAGACCGTCCTCAGGCTCCGAGGTCATGAGCCTACGTATCGCCGCGTCCTAGACTTTGGCCTAGCATGGTCATTTCTTTGTGGTCCAGCATGTAAGAATATACTAATATTATAGGGTACAACTCCAAACAAGACAACGTCATATGAGCCTTTGCTCTAGTAGCTTACTGATAACCTGCAGACCTGTCTTGTAGCAGAAGCCTCTTCGGTACGTATGGCCCACCCCGGAGCTCTGGATATAAATGAATAGCAACATCTGACAGGAAATGAAAAAAAAACTGGTCGCTATCACGTCGAGTATATGCTCACCCTGGTAATGCATGACATCAGACACAGTGTCATGCATGGTCAACATAGAGGCTCAGGCTCACTGCGGAAACGTATATAATCGCAAGCGCAAGCTTGAACGGAGGTGAGCAAACGTTGCAATGTCGCAAAGTTCAACCCCCAGGCCCAAGGATCCTACTGATGACTCTCGCACCCAGCACCCGGATTCCTCGCGTCGCGATGAGAATGCTCAATCTCCTCCGAATCCTACTCATCCTGCTGACATAGATCGACGCGGATATCCTGCGTTTCCGAGCCATCACTATGCACCTCAGCATCGCCACTCATCCAGCCTGGGATTGTTGAATACGCCGTACCGACTTGACGACCCTCATCCGCCGGGGCCATCCTATATTCCGTATCACCACCATCCCTCGTATTTTCCGAATCAGTACATTCC
>MU275272.1:0-40275 GCA_022160315.1 Panus rudis PR-1116 ss-1
GAGCGCAAATAAATCAGAAAAAATCATGTGGGGTTTGCAATGATCTATAATAAAATTATGCAATAGGAGATACTTGCATTCCGTGAGGGTGCTGGGCAGGACAGGTGGAAGGGGGATCTACACCCGTAGTAGCGAAAGTCACCAGACGTTTCAGGCAACTGTGTGCAGATGTTCTCATCTGGATCCATCCATTTATGGTAATTCAGTACCTCCTTCCTGAAACGGCTGGGGACGAGACTACAAAACAAGTGGGAGACGCCGAAAAAACTGGCCTACACAAGCTCAAACAAAATCGCGTACAAAATCAATCTTCACTTGTTTACTCACCACCATCGTCTCGAGAATCGGGAATCGACACTCGTAGTACAGCAGCTCTTATATGTTTGTGAGCAATGATACGATCGTACATGGACCATGGTCGTTGTCCTTATTGTTGTCGTTGTCAGGATGAATCCCGGGCCCCTCGGTTTAGACCACTCCAAAGTCTCCAATTGGATATGGTACACGGTCTCCAAGTTGCGACGGACAATATCTCGCCGAATGGACAAAGTCATCATGATTGGCATGCGCAATACGTGAAACAACTTCAGTTACCGATGCATGATGATTCTATGCTTCCAACTTTCCTCTGGTGACATTCTCAAATCGGACTCAACGTCCGAGTTCAATGAGTCTTTGCACAGTAAGTCACAGAGTTGACACGGACTGGGAAGCTATCATCTTCAATACACTGTACTGGACGACGCGTTCTTGGGCTACGATACCTCGCTATATCTCGCCTCCAGTCGCTTGCATTCCATTCCCACCGCGCTTTGACTTGAGGACTTGGACCTTCAGTCAATACACGAATCCAACACTGGTGGCGCAATAGTGGTATGTATAGACCATTATCTCCCTGTTTTATTTATTGTATTCTCTCGAGCCGCTCACGATCGTTCGGTCGACCGTGTCTCGTCCGAGTCTGACCTGTGTTCGAGATTTTCGGAGTCAGCTTTTGTTGTCGTATCAAGTAGGTCAAACACAGCGATCTAAGGCTGCCTTTGTTCTCCTCGCCTATGGACAATGCGACGAGGGTCTTGTAAAGGTGGCTCAAACATCCTCCTTGTCTAAACAATGTCCATTCCCAACGAGACTCCCTAAAGGTATCGAGTACAATGCGCCTCTCGCGAACTTTCCCACACGAGATGGATCACTGAGTGTCGAATGGCATCTTTCTGCGGTCACGTTACAGTTCTCTCCACGGGCTATATAAACCCCTCCCTGAGCTGTCCCAGAGCCTCAGTATCTTCTCTCCTCGAACACCCCTCTCTCCAACAATCGCAGCTGCTTGCTCGTCGCTCAACGACATCCGTCGATTTTCTCCTATCCTCGTCGTCAATTCGTCGGGATGCGAGTTCCCGACCCAGACTTACTATCATGTCGCACGCCAATCCGGTGTGGCAAATTGGTGCGTCGATCTTCGTTTCCTCTCCATTACTCTCTACTTACTGATGACGACCGTAGCTTGATTGTCAAGCGTACAGTCACGAAAGATCCCGTAGCAATCCTGAGGCGACATTTTTGTTGTCACCGAGGGCGGGCTTGTGAATACCAAGCTCGTATGGGGGTTGTTCACATGCCAGGTTTGGTGAGTACGCCGTCCATCGTCTCAAGAAAATGAGTAGTGACTGATAACTTTATTGTAGTCATGTGTCTGGCCCCCATTTGTTGTAGGTCACCGCAGTCGCGGTGACCCATTTCTCCCATGCATTCGGACCAAACATAGGGCATGAGGGTAAGCAAGTTTCTCAACCTTGTACATCTTCTGCAACAAGTTGCTCATGATATTACAATGAACAGGCCATAGGCCATGCTAAGACAAAAAGTTATGGAATCCCTGCAGAAGGGATCCAATGCATGCCGCAGTGGCCCGCGGATTGATCTATGACAGCGCGCTGTTGTTCCCTGTACACACTTCAACATTAATTCTGGTTTTGATATCTGCGGTCAATTGCCGTAGGTGGTCTTGTCTCCAGGCTGAAGTCTCATTTCTTCTTCCAAGTTGGATGTGGCTTTTGCCTGGGGTCAAGCCACCTTCAGGATATCAAAATCAATCCATGTAGCAGTAAAATCATATATTCTACATGGTTAAAGTCTATTTCGTGGATGAATGTGCTCTGGAAGGGTTCATGATATCACGCATGAGTAATGGCTCTCAGGCCCGGCTGATCTCTTATGATTCAAGACTGGGTTAGGTAGGCTTGGTACATAAATGTTGGTAATAGTATGTTCTCTTACCACAACTTGATCGGCTTCAGACAAATCGACAATGCTTGTTCTCAAACTACTCTGAAGTTAGTAGTGTTTTCAGTCAACAACGGGGTACTGCCGACGCGTCGCGGCCGCGCGCGTGTCGTTGCAACCTGCCAGGCTGCTTGGGAAATGAGCGCGGCGGAGCCGTGACCAGGCCGGACTGGCGAACGTTCGCCACGCCAAGGAACGTTCCCGCCGAGCGTCGGGCGTCGGGCATCAGGCAACACGAGGCCGCCGCCGCTGACACGACATGACTCGAGACCGCGCCACATGATGGTCGGGGCGTCGGGCACATACCATAAAAGGAGAAACCCCGCCCTCGACTAACCCTAACACGCTCACGTGGCTCCGATCACCCCGCCCATATAAGACCGCGTTGCTCGAAACCTGGTGAGACAAACGCGTTTTGCTCCCTTCCCCCATAGCCCCCGCGACAAGTGTCCCCTCACCCTATATTTTTTGCACCTCGACGACGAATATGCCTCCGAGGAAGAAAGCTGCTGCGGCTGCTGGTGCTGATGCTGATGGTGCTGCTCCTGCAGCGACGAGGTCGAGCACGAGAACTCGCGCACCTAGCGCCAAGGCTGCTGCTGTTGCTGCTGCTGCAAATCCCTCACAAGATACTTCAAAACCTGCTCCCAAGGCCAAGGTCCCTACCACAAAGGGCGCTAAGGGTAAGAAACGCTCTCGAGACGAAGACGAAGACGAGGTAGGGGAGGACAAAGATCAAGGCGAGGAAGAAGGGAAGGACGAAGCCAAGAAACCCAAGAGTAAGAGGTCGAAGACTGCTGCGGCGAAAGACGACAAGAAGGCCAAGGACGCAAAAGACAAAGAAGACGATGAGATGGAGGATGAGCCTTCGCAGAAGATAGTAAGTTGGCTTGACGAGAAATCGCAACAGTGGTTAATACTCATGCATTTAACTAGGTTAATATTATAAAACGAGGAGCAGCCCCTGTCGACCCTTGCTCTGGCAAGGTTGGTGAGTACTCCAGTATCGTCGAGAGGTCGCGTCCCTTATTGGCTAACTCCGCCACTTAGATACCCATCAAGTCTATGTCAACAGCGAATGCGTCTGGGACGCCATGCTGAACCAAACAGATGTAGGCAAGAACGCCAACAAGTAAGTCTCCGACACACGCTCTTCACATTTGCACGAGACCGAATCCCCCTACGCCAGATTCTACGTCATTCAGCTGCTTCACCCTATCGGAAACGATTCGACATGTGTTCTGTTCACTCGTTGGGGCCGTGTTGGAGAAAATGGCCAACAGCAAACGAAGGTTGGTACCGTATGTCTGGCTTGGGACGACCCCCGTTGAGATGACACGTCGATAGGGACCATTCCCGGCTTCAGTCGCAGTCAACGAGTTTAAGAAACAGTTCAAGGCGAAGACCGGCGCGAACTGGGAAGATCGAAAGACGATGGCTCCCAAGAAAGGTGGTTTTGTTTTCCAGGCTTACTTTTGTTTTTCGTGTATTGAATGTACCACTCACAGGGAAATATATGTATCTCGGTGCGTTGCTTTTGAGTAGATTAGTCTCAGCGCATCATGTTCTGACGGAGTTTCCTGACTCAAGAACGTGACTATGCGGAAGAGGAAGAAGAAAAAGAGAAGCCCAAGTCTAAGAAAGCAGGGTCTTCGAAAGAAGTGGAGAAGATCCCAGAGTCAAAGCTCCCCAAAGAGACTCAGGTCAGTAGAGTACATCACGGTGCATTTCAAATTATGTGCTAACGTCTGCTTCACGTCGTAGGCCCTTTGTAACCTCATCTTCTCGACGAAGTGAGTTTGTGCTTATAGTCGCCCGGGTTCATTTTGTGCTGACGTATGTGATACAGGCTCATCGACGCGACTTTGTCGTCCATGAACTATGACGCGAACAAGCTTCCGCTTGGTAAGCTCTTACTTCCTCCTCTCGCTCTTATGCTGACCACCAGTTGTCAGGTAAACTCGCGAAGTCTACAATCTTAAACGGCTTCGCCGCTCTCAAAGTATGGATGTCTGCTTCCCCGTTATATTTAAAACGCAAATATTGAATGACATCTGGTTCCCGACAGACACTCTCCGAAGTCATCAACAACCCCGACGGGGACACTGCAAAGGCACACGGTGGCTATCGCAGAGCCGTCGAAGATCTTACGGGGAGATATTACTCGTACGTACCCCTATGACCATTTCGCGCATACACATCTTGATACATCAATGATGGTTTGTAGAATTATCCCTCACGTTTTTGGGCGTAACCGACCTACCATCATCGACGATATAACTCTTCTCAAAAAGGTACACCTCCATTTCCTCCCCAACTCACCTTCACCAACCCTCACCTCACCTCACCTCTCTTTCGCTCATAGGAACTAGACCTAGTCGACGCCCTAGGAGACATGGAAGTCGCATCCAAACTCATCGCTTCCTCCGTCCTCACAGACGAATCCGGGAACCCCCTCAACCCCATGGACGCACATTTCCGTTCGTTACATTTATCGAGGATGGATCCTATTGATAGGTCGAGTAAGGAGTTTAGAGGGTTGGAACAGTATGCGAGGGATACGCATGGTCATACGCATCATTTCAGAGCGGAGGTGTTGAATGCGTTTAGGGTTGAGAGGTGCGTTTCATTTTATTTCTTCCTTTCTTCCTTTCGTTCTTTCACAGTAAGAGTTCCATGCTGATGTGGCGAACTGAATATGGGTTAGACAAGAAGAGACAGAGAGATGGACCGCCGCAGGGTTCCAAGACCTCCCCGATGGAGATCGGTTACTCCTATGGCACGGTTCTCGCGCGACGAACTTTGCTGGTATACTCAAGCAAGGTCTTCGTATCGCACCTCCTGAGGCTCCCGTTACCGGATACATGTTCGGAAAGGGTGTTTACTTCGCTGATGTACGCTCCATTTTCTCCTTGCTTACCTTGGGTTGTTTACTCACTCGCGTACGTGTTGGGACTCATCAGATGATGTCCAAATCCGCTGGTTACACTCACTCTTAGTACGCATTTCCTTCTTGATTCGTTTCTGAGCGCATATTGACCGCTTGTCTAGTATGAGCGACAACACCGGTATCCTCCTCCTCTGCGAAGTCGCCGCCAAACCCTTCTACGAACAAACAGCCGCAAACTACGACGCAGACAGAGCATGTAAAGCTGCCGGTGCTCGGTAAGCCTTTCCCCTTTTCCCCCTTTCCCTAAAGTCCATAAGAACCAGTGACACTTAACGTTGATGTTTCCGTTTGGTGATGATGTAGGTCTACGAAAGGTCTGGGAAGAACTCAACCTGCTGCATGGCAAGATGCCGGAGAGACTCTTGAGAATGAGGATCTCAAGGGCGTTCATATGCCGAAAGGACCTGGGAAGGACGTTGATGATAATAGGTTGTACCTCCAATATAACGAGGTGCGTTTCCGGGTTTCGTTCTTTTCTTCTACTTCTATACTTGGGATGAGGACGTATGGATGCTGATGGGTTGTTGCATTTTTGTAGTATATCGTGTATGACCCGTCCCAGATCCGGGTTAGGTATTTGTTGATGGTCAAGACCCAATAAACGGTCAAGTGTCCAACTCGGGCAAAATTACTGCTAACTATGTTTCTAATCTACACACTGCTCATTGCTTTTGCTCTCTGCTCTCTGCTACTTCGACGTCTTTCGTGCTGCTCTCGCTTGCTATCTGTATAATTTGGGGATGCTGTATGGATACTGTTTGCGCTAGTGGTATCAGTAGGTAGTCGGGTCGGACTTCAGCTTGACATGTTGGACTCTTCTTACATCACGAACTTCACTATTTAATTAGCCCCCCCTTGTAATCATCCCTTTCAATGCGTTCTTATCAACCCCCTGTATCGTACGCGTGTTGCGTTTCACGTTGTTCACTTGTTGAAGCCGAACCAACTGGGACCCACAGAGTCCGTCAAGATTTGCGAGGTCGGTATCACGTGTTTTGGCTCATTGGGCGGTGGGGCTGCACTGAGGCAGGCCACGACGTCATACCCAGGGAGCACCCAACTTTAGCGCCACACCATTCCTCTTGTCCAACTTCTTGGAAAACATGCCCAGGTCTCTTCTGTTTCTTCCATGCAAGCAAAGCACCGAGATGATGCATTGAAGGGTATAAAACATGTGTTTGTACAGAGCCGAACAGCCTTACTAAGATGTGTAGAGAAGATTCACGGCTGCCAAACCCTGAAGCGAATTCGAACGTTTGCGCATGCGGCGTTGACGTTGACCTCATGCATGGCGGAAAATGCGAGTCTCACCTTCACCTCCGTGAAGGTTCCAGATACGTCGGGAAACCCTCCAAAACCCAGGCTCCGTATCATTCCAAAGATGGAGTGGTCGTAGTTTATTTGTCTTTTTGAACCACCTGTTCCTTGATGGTTATTGCATTCACCAAGGTGCGTGCCACAGCGTGGAGATGACGCGAGCGGCGTTCCTGGATGTGGATCCTCGCATAACCAACGTTCCTTGCGACCTCGACCTGCAGGGCGAGAGGGCTTCAGGGAAAAGTACCAAGAAATGCGAAAGAGAAAGACAAGGACGAGGAGGAAGACTGAACGCTGCGGACGGAAGCAAATACAGGGACTTGCTGTAAGTATAGATCGCGCGGCGGGTGCGAGTGCGCAGAGGACGGAACGTCTGAGCATCGAAACTAAGAAACCGCAGGCAAGTTGCCCGTTTCCGGCAGAGTTCTGACGTCAATGTCCTCGCGGTGTTTAGCTCGCCCCTCTGTTTGCTGCTAGATTTCATTTCAGCTTGGAAAAAAGAGATGCATTTTGGACCCTATCTAGGTTCGAATGGACCGATGATGCCCATATCCGTCTCCTGGCACGCGCAGTTGCATCATCTGAGCCCGCCCAGCCCTTTGCCGTCAATGGAAGCCCCTTTGATGTGGGGCCATCGTATATAAACCTTGCGTGCGTTCAACCTCCCCTCCACCATCTCTTCTCCTTCACGACGGCTTGACGTTCTACAACGAGCTTTACGACGACGAACGCACGACTGAAAATGTTCAAGTCTTTCTTGCTCGCGGCTCTGCTGCCCGCCATGGTGTTGGCGCAGAATGCTAGCACCGTCGAAGGTCTCGCTCAACATCTTTCCAGCATCGGGTTGACGAACCTCGCCACTCTTGTCACCACTGTGAACGCGAGCGGTGTTGGCCAGAGTCTGCTGGCGAATATCTCGAACGGAGAGCCTCATCTCTTGTTCGCCCCTAGTAACCAAGCCAGTATGTTCAACTTTCTTGCCCGCCGGGGTATTCTCGGAGGCTAACTGTCTCGTAGTCACGTCCGCGCCTTCCAACATCACGTCCGACCCAGGTCGTTTGACAGACGTCTTTGGGTACCACATCGTCCCCGGCAACTTCAGCAACTCCACCACCAACTATCCCAACGTCACTCTCGGCCGCACCCTACTCACCGACCCCACCCTCGTTCACCTCGAGGGCGGGAACAAGGCGCAGGTCGTTGCTTGGGCCGTTCGCGCGGACGGCAAGACGCATGTCTTGAACCAACGTAATGACTCTACCGTCACCAACACCTCTTCGTTTGGTAACATCACCATCTGGACCGTTGATCACATCTTGGTTATTCCCGAGAATTTTGAAGCTACTATTCCCACCAACACAGAGTCGTTGACGGGCGTTGAGACTATCTTGCGGAACGTCCAGACACCCGTGTTTGATGCGTCTAGTAACCAGACTTCGAACACTACGTTGTTCAACGCTATCAATGACGCTTGGCACGGATTCACTTTCTTCGCACCTAACACTGATGCTGTCAATGCCGCTCAGAGCAGCATCCAGAGCTTGGCTAGCAACGCTACCGCTGTTCAAAACGTGCTTTACAACCACGTAAGTTTCATTCATTGTTTTTCCCATTGGTATTGTTGAGTTGGATATTGATCATTCGAATGTACGTAGATCATTAACGGCACAACTCTCTACTCTCCTCTCCTCGCTGGCCAGAACTACACGTCGACTGCGGGCGAAGGTCTTTCGTTCTCTATCAACAGCACCGGTCAATACGTTACCTCTGGCAACGTCACCGCTCGCATTGTCCAGCCTGACGTTCTCCTCCCCAACGGTGTCATCCACGTCATCGACCGCGTTCTCTTGAACACCGAGTCTAACTCTGGTGCCGCTTCCTCTGCGTACGTCTCCCTTCGTTTCTTCCTGACTCATAACACTTGATGGTCCTAACGCATTCTCTCTCGTTCAACAGCATCGCTTCTGCCACCTCCGCCGCGACCGCCAGGCCCACCGAGACTCAACCCATCGGGTTCTCACAAACTGCCACTCTGCAACCCTCCGGTACCGGAGGAGCAGGATCCAATGGATCTGGGAACTCCTCAGGCGCGGTTGCGGGACCGGGGATGAACGTCATCTATAGCCTTGCTGTCACCTTTGTTGGTGTCGTTGTTGGTGCTATCGTGACTGTTGCGTAGGTATCTTTCTGATGCGATGAGATGAGAGAGAAAATGTTGGGTCCCTGGGATTGCGATGTTAGGTTTGTGGAGTGGTTCCGTCATTTGCGAGCTGCATCATCGTCATTGTTTCTCGTGTGCCTGAAAATCCTGAAGGAAAGATGCGCTCTTCTTATTTGAAACGTTTGTCATGACCTTGTTACGTTTCCCATTTCTCATCCTCCTTTTTGTATTCTATCTTCCATTCGGACTAGCATCGTCTTCGTCTTTGTATCATTCCCATTTTCGTTACCCCTCTGGACTTTTTCACAACTTATATGTACCCTCTCCATTCTTCATTTTCGCTGTTGTCATCGATATCACCGCGTAGTGTAACCTCAACTTCACATACACGGATGCATTATCATATCGTTCGCGATGTCGTTTGTAATTCCGTCTTTCAAATTTCAATGTGGACACGTTGCGGCAATGAGGTGTTTAGGTTCACGCTAGGTTCACGGACATGCATGATATTCGGTTGAAGCCGCAGCCGCGAGGCATTGAGATTTAAATTCACCGTGACTGGTCAAGAGTCTGGTCAGATCCTTTCCAGGAAGATCTACGCACGGTCCCGGTTCATGATATCAGCCAGTAACCATTCTTACTACTCGTACTGAGCATCATGGGTGGAGTTATCGAAGTGACGTCATTAGGTTTCCACTTTAGGGTGAGTTGCGCTATAAAGGGCAATGACTTCCGTTAGAGCGCCCGTGCAGTTCCTCAGCGCCTGGACGACGTCTCCCTAAAGTCTTTCTTTTGACTCGCTCTGCTTCGTACAGTCTCGTGCAGTGTTCCAAAGGTCAAGTCAATTGCGACAAATGCGTGAAACCCCGACAAATGGTTTAACCATTTGTCGGGTCATTGACCAGTCAAACCATCAGCTGAATAAGCAGTTTCGATCCATGTAAGGCAGGACAAGCTCTGGCGCGGCAACTCAAAAATCTGATAAACCTGAATATATTGCGTGGTGCAACGCACCGAACGTAGTATGCTTCAGGTATGCTCCGTCGTCCTGGCCATCGTCTGAAGAGATATATTAGTGATCAAATGTATTCGAGGAAGCTCAGACTACAAGTTTAAACATACCTTTTTGTGTGGAGATCTAGATTTCAGGGATATAACAACTACGGGTTGAACGTCGACTGGTACTGGTGTCCCTCCACAAACTAGCTAGACATCATCTCGCCGAGCCTGGATATTGCGTTCTACGTATACCTCTTATAATTGGACATAAATTCCTTGAGTTACGGTTGCCGGCTGCAGAATATTACTTCAATATATAGAGTTAACTTGTTCCATACATCCCCAATGAAGCCGTGACTGCCCGCGTGTTCCGAATTCTATCGAAGATGTGTACATTCTGTAATTATACTCTACATTGCTACATTGGGGCCTTGGGCTTCGGCGCGAAGTGAAAAGTTAGAATTTACTTATGAATTTTCATGTTATCTCGCTGCAGTTTCAGCCTGACATGGTACACCCTCTTTGCCCTCTTTGGGCGCTTCCCTTTGACTCGACATATGACTAGCCGTTAAACGCGTTAAACGCATCAGACCTCGTCAATGACGGGTCATTTGGAACACTGGTCTCGTGAATCATATAATCAGACTATCCTCCTACTTCTACTACTCATGGCGTTTTAAGGAAACGGCAAATGAAGACAGCAAGAGTTGCTTGGTTCTGCATGTCTTCAGTCACGACGAGAAAAAATCCTTCAATTCGCGGTTTACTTGGACACCCGAGTCGTACATAGATAGGTATCGGTGGATACTGTATACAGCAATACCTGCATAAACTCGGGTGTGCAACTGACACGTATCATTGTGCGTTGGTGAGTATTTGCGGATGATCGTTCGTCTACGAACTGGGAAGTGGTCGCTGCGGGTAAGTGTGAGTCGAGCTTGCGTTGTGATGTTTTCATTGTCTCTCCCTCTAATTTCGCGCACGCTTTGAGAACGAATGTTATGGGGCCTCGCTCCTATATCTCAGGTCCTTGATTGGTGTAGCCAGAAGACGGACAACGTCTTATAAGCGGTGAGACCAGCTTCATGTGTCGAACAGTACGCACTTTTACTTCCTAAGTTCATACCCCGATTCCTGCATTCTGACCTTTCAATATTCAACGAACGCTCGAGTAGGAAACCGAGTTTGATTACTAATCTTTTAGCCTTTCAGGATCATGGGATACGTACAACATTCCTGCGGTATCCTTCTTCGGCTTTCCCATCCTCGAATTGAGCATTCGCCAAACTACCTTCTCGCTCTTTCCACGCATTTATCATGGTCGCATCGCGTTCTGCTATGGTCATCTTCTTAGGCGAGCTCGGCTTTATATCTGGTGATGAACTGGATGGAGAATTTGGTTGACTTCGCGTGAAATGAGTAGTTTCAGGCTGTTGGGTCTATACCATCTTATTTGAGTTTTGATTGCTCTTTCGACTTTACACCTGGTTATGTGTTACTCACCGGTTCAGTGTGCGATGTAGACTCAGACTCGCTCTGCCATGGCGTTCCAGACAGTTCAGTGTCCGTCTGGAGTACAGGAGTGTGCGGTACGCCAAGTCGACACCCCGGCAAATTTAAATCTGCCGCTTTCTGAGCAGTCGCTCGAAGCGTCTTCCTCTCCTAACGACGTTCTGACATGTATGTAACATATCCTATGAGTTCCAGTCCTCTTTTAAGTGATGGTGGCACACATAACAGGTAGACCTCGACGTCGAGTAAGTCGGTCGCGTAAGAATGGCTCCGAGCCCACGCACTCGCAACACCGGACCTTTCAACTTATCCTCCACCTCCTCCTCGGAGACTAGGATCGAATTCTCCTCCTCAACGTTCGGAGTCACCAGCCTCTCTTCTGTGCCGGAGGACACTCAAGTTATCTCTGTGTGCAAATTCACGTGACTCCCCTGTTCTTGCAGGCAGCAGGAAGCACTGACGTGCTAGTGCAGCGTTGCATCATGTGAGATTGAAGGGTGGATAACATTCTGTCGTTCAACTTTTCTGGGAGGTTCCCATCTCATCGCAGGCTGACTCGAGGCACCCATCGGCTACGGCTTGGACATACCTTAATTCTTGGGTTTGTCAATGGTCTTACTCGAAGAACAGCAGTATTCGTTTCCTCCGAGCCTAATCTATGATTATGACCCAGTATTGAGGTGTCACATTCAGGGTAGGTATATTGCTTGATGGTCAAGGTATGAAGCTTATCAAACGCGCAATGTGCGATTCCATTGTAGCTGTCATATCTCGGCTTCCACATGAGGCGCACGGATCCATAGAAGAGATGATGGAGATGGAAGCTGCAAGTTGAAGCTTGAAGTTCTCTCACTGCCCCCTCCAGCACGTCGTTGAACCACTGTACGCAGGATGATCTCCAACAACCTCCACCTCGTCACTGCATTAACTTTAACAATCATTTACTGGTCTATCCGCCACCTGTCACGCATTGGGACAAGAGAGGCTGGACTCCCTCCAGGTCCACCCACCATACCTCTCTTGGGCAATCTGCTTCAATTTCCTAAGGAATATACCTTCTTTCGGTAAGTTCTTCAAAGGTATTTCACTCACAAAAATGTCACGAAACTGTCGTCCAGATTCACTGAATGGGCTCGGACATATGGCGGAATTTATTCTGTGAGTTGGACAACTCGTATCGTGTTTCCATCAGGCTCGGGAGTTGACTACGACCTCTAGCTGAAGATTGGACCACAAACCGTGATTGTGATAACGAATCCCCGAATCGTGCGGGATTTCATGGACAAGCGAAGCATCGCCACTGGGGATCGCCCACCAAGCAAGATCAATGACCTGATCACGAATGGGCTGCATGTCGCTCTTGCTCGCTCTGGTTCGTAGTTGATTCAGCGTGTTTAATTGGATTATACAAGGGACTCAAAGTAGTGTACCCAGGGCCAGTTTGGAAGCGAATGAGGCGGGCAATATCAGCGTTTCTCACTCGAGAAGCCTGTGCGCGTCATATTCCAATTCAAGTTGCCGAGAGCAAACAGTTATTGTACGATATGCTGAAGTCCCCCGAGGTCAGTGCTTCACCTAATTGCGTTATTGCATACTCACGACGGCGATATCGTGAAGAATACATATGCACACCTTGGTCGGCAGGGTGCATCTGTACTCATGTCCATACTTTTTGGTACGCGCGCGCCCACTATAAACAGCCCTTTGGCATGCAGGTTCGCTAGGGTGATGGATATGTGGATGGGCATACTCGAACCGGGCGCAACTCCACCCTTAGACATTCTCCCTTTCCTTCAATATGTCCCCGAATGCTGGGCATCCTGGAAGCCGAAGTGTCGACAAATTCGACAGGACATGCTCGCCCTAGCATACGGGTTTATGAACATGAACGTGGATAGAATAAAGCAAGGTAACAGAGTGGGGTGTTTTATGGAAGATCTGCTCGACAATCAGGAGAGTCTTGGCTTATCTGACGAACAGGTCGCGTAAGTTTGCTTTTTTTATCACCTTTGGACTCATGGTGAGTATGATGGCAGTTTTCTTGGACAGGCCTCTCTCGAAGGAGGGGCGGAGACCACTACACTTGTCCTACGTCACTTAATTCTATATCTCGGCTGTCACCTAGACATTCAACGTCGCGCGCAGGACGAGATCGACAACTTCATTGGCCCTGGTCGGATGCCCTCATTGGAGGACTTTGATCATCTTCCTTATTGTCAAGCTGTGGTGAAGGAGGTTAGTGAACGTCACCTGTAGTTTACACTAAGATATACTGAACGCCCTATCAGATTATTCGTATTTTCCCGCCTGGTCCGTTGGCCATACCTCACGCAACAGTAAGTGATTCTTTGAAGTATGACCAGGTTACTAATGAATGGCTTCAGGTAGATGGCTATCGTATTCCCAAGGGATCCACGGTTTTCCTGAACATCTGCATGTATTTCATATATTCTGTGTTTATTTGATGTTCTGACTGAGCACTCGCAGATGGAATATACAATGACACGACTTTCTTCAACGAACCAGAGAGATTCATGCCAGAGCGATTCCTGAATTCAGAGTTTGGAACCAAGCCTGGGGTTGATACTGCCGGATTCCGCGCAGACTTGTATTTTGGAAGCGGACGAGTACGTCTCGTCAACTCGCTTTTGCTGACTACCTAACAATTGTTCCTTCACAGAGAATCTGTTCCGGGATGATTCTTGCGAATAGTATGATGGTGAGCGGCCTTCATCCTTTTGTTCGCCGACATGGGGACGTTCTATACGGGGAAGCTGATGGAATTGTGTACGTGCAGAAGATCAATGCCCTCAATCTCCTCTGGGCTTTCAACTATAGGATGCCGGACATTGCGAGCCGTGACCCGCAGAAGCCGATTACATACCGAGACTTCAAGTCGGTTCGTTGCAATTGCTTCATCAACTCAGTAGAATCATGTCATTCAAATGTTCTGGTTCAAACATTGCAGGGTATAACAGCTGGAGTAAAACCGTTCAAATGTGACATTACAGTGCGAAGCGACGCGCATGCAGATCTGATCCGCTCCTCTTACGAAGAGGCTAGGTCGGTATTTACTATTTTCGAGCAAGAGCTTTCTCCGGAGGAGATACCACACCTCTCAGAACAGTGAGAATCCCCTAGACTCCGCCTTTGTCCCATGCTATCTGTGTATTCTGTTTCAATTAGAAGTTGAACTCAAGCTGCCTTTGACTGTTCCTCCGCATGTCGTTGGTAATGATGGTAGAGGTAGCCATTTCGGGGTTTAGATATCCACTGCATGTGTTATGCCGACCTATTGATGACTGTCAATTGAGCAACAGAACGAATAAAAGATGAGGGGAAGGATGAGAGACAACTGACTCTTCGAAGTTCGAGCTCGTGCTGTATTCGGATGCTTTCTGATCGATCGGTAATTGATCTGTTACCCATGAGTGGTTTGTCAACGTCCGCTACGCTTCAACACGACCTTCCCATCGTTCTGCCATCTTCTGTTCGCGAACAAACAAACGAGCTGTGAATTCCATCTCTCTGTGTGACCTGACTGCCTCCTTTTCTTTCGAGAAACAATCAGAAACTCTACCAAGGCACACAATTGGAAGACTTCAATTGCAAGTTGGGCACAACTTTGTCTCACACACGACCGAATTATATCAGCTCGATATCCCTCTGTCTAGCCTGTTCATCTTCTCTTTCGCCAAGGAAGAGTTCGGATGATCCGCTATTCATGACGAGCTGCTGTTCAAGACCAATATGCGCAAATTGTCTCAAGGCCAATCCTCGCCTTGCCAGATACAATTCATGCTTACGCTGTTTGGGCGGTGTAGGCGTTGTCGGCTCTCGATCGCAGCAGCGTGCGTCGCATGTATCCGAGACCACTGAAGACCGCAATATCATAGATGACAACGCGATTCCTATTAACATCGATGGAGGAATACATGACGAGGATCTGTTTGTTTTGGGTGACGACGACGAAGATCACGTCGTTTGCAGACCATAGCATATAGCCTTTTTGAAAGGTATGTGTTAGCCTAATATTAATCCAGAAGTCCTCTCGAGAGGGTATTGACATGCTGACGTTAAGTTCTTTCTAGCTCATCGTTCTCGTCTCACCCGTTGATGGCCCAATGGGATAGTAGCCTTCTCCTGGCCTACTCTCACCGAAGACCTATTTGGGTATGTATAAGCACGAAGATATCATCCGGTATCGTCTGTGCACGCCCCAACGATATGGCACCGTTCGTACATCTTCTTTTGTATGGCCTCCCCAAGCGTCCAGCATTCTACAGTAACCCTACAGTCGACGATTGCTTCAGCGACCGGCCCGGCGACTCGGATTTGCGAGAAGTTGCGTGACCGCTGTCAAAGGGTGATTTACGCTGGTTGTGAGTGATGTAACTCATGTTGGTATTCGAGGGTGTAAGTTTAAAATAACTCAGTTTATAGGCATCAGACTTTAACAATCAGGTGGTGCTGTGAGTATACGTTTGACTCTTGGCATTTATGATGTGCCTTGTGCTTGCAATACCTGAACTCCGCATTCCATGATCGGCGTAAGTGCCCGCGATGCTGTGAGTAACGACGCCAACATGACCTGTCTGCAAAACATTGTAAGTACTCGAGCTGTGCTCACGGTGAGCGACTTTTTGTCATCTGACCTACATCAACGGGGAAATGGCTACCAACGCCGAGCTGCCGAGGTTGAGTGCAGCGCAATTGATCCTCCCTGCGCGCGCTAAACCATTACATTGCAGTGTGGAGTCTTCATCTTTTCCGACGGAACTCGTTCATGACTATGTGAATATGGAGTACAATACATAGCCTCTACGTGTGCATGGAGGCTCCTCTATTGGAGCTCAGCGTATAGAAACCCGGTGTGCCGTCCTGCCTACCTCGACATTTCTTCCCCTTTACGACGCGTCGCCCTTCCATACAGAGCTTCACTTGCATGACGTACACACGACCGGATATGACCAAGTTTCTCTTCCTCGCAGCTCTACTGCCCGCTGTGGCGTTGGCGCAGAACACCTCTAATGCCGTTGGAGGCCTCGTCCAACATCTTTCCAGCATTGGCTTGACTAACCTCGTCGATGTGGTCACGACAGTCAATCAGAGCAATGTTGGCCAGAGTCTTCTTGCGAATCTCACGAATGGAGAGCCTCATCTTCTCTTCGCCCCCAACAACCAAGCCAGTATGTTCAAATTCTGCTCGCTCTAGATTCTTCGAAGCCTGACGGTCTTGCAGTCTCGTCGTCGCCTTCCAATATCACAAGCGATCCAGGTCGTTTGACTGATGTCTTTGGGTACCACATTGTCCCCGGGAACTTCAGCAATGCCAGTAGTCACTACCCCAACGTCACTCTCGGCCGCACGCTACTTACCGACCCCAACCTCGTTCACCTCGAGGGCGAAAACAAGGCGCAAGTCGTTGCTTGGGCTGTTCGTTCGGATAACAAGACCCACGTCTTAAACCAACGCAATGACTCTACTGTCGTCGACGTTAGTTCATTCGGTAACATCACCATCTACGTCGTAGATCACGTCTTGGTCATTCCCGAGAACTTCAATGCAACCATCCCCACGAACGAAGAGTCGTTGACAGGTATCCGGACCATTCTGCAGCACGTAGAAACAGTCATATTCAATGACCATACGACGCATTCAATATTCAATGCTGTCAACGACTTATGGCACGGATTCACGTTCTTCGCCCCTAATAATGATGCTGTCGTTGCTGCTCAGGATAGCTTTCGGAGCTTTAGTCGCAACGCGACTGCTTACACGAACGTGGTCTACAATCATGTAAATCATTTCTTATTCCATCTCAAGGGTTTTCCGTCAGATGTTAACAGTGTGCCACAGATTATCAATGGCAGCACCATCTACTCTCCTCTGCTCTCTGGTCAGCACTTCACTACGACTGCAGGCGAAAACCTTTCGTTCTTCGTGAACCGCACTGGTCAATACCTTATTTCTGGTAGTATAATTGCTCGGATCGTCCAACCCGACGTTATCCTTCCCAACGGCGTCATCCACGTCATTGACCAAGTTATCTTGAACACTGAATCTGACTCGGCTGCCGCCAGCTCTGCGTACGTTTGCGCTGTACATTCAGTTTCAACAGTCATTTGACTCAATCTCCTACAGTGTTGCATCTGCTATCTCTGCTGCTACAGCCAACCCAACGGAGACTCAACCCATCGGTTCCTCCCAAACCGGTACTTCCAACCCATCTGGATCCGGAAGCTCCTCAGGTGCTGTTGCGGGACCGCAATTGAACGTCTTGTATAATCTCGCTGGCACCTTTGTTTGTGTCCTCGCTGGTGTCACCATGACGGTTTCATAGGGATCTCCGTTATACGATGAGGTATTCAGCGGAAACCGTTACGATTGCGCCGCTAGGTATGGGAGCATGATTTGTCAAAGTAACGTTCGTAAGGCGTTAGGATTGAGGATATGATATAGCCCTCCTAAATCTCAGGTCAAGGGCGCACAGTGATATGAGGCATCCGACCTCACAGCAAGAACTTATACAAGAGAAAGATGACAATGAGCTTATCACGACACCATGGTCCATGCAAACTAATAGTACGAGACGCTGACATCGCCCATTCCGAACTTTTCCAGATTGTAGGGAGTCTTAGTTTCTAGACTAAGCCCGTGTTCACCTCTATGCACCCTCCAGGATGTATCCAGCTGTGGACCGGGTTTGGTGGGCCTGAGATAGCGAAGGGTAGGCACCTGCTTCGCTAATTCAATTGCTCGCGTCCAATGAGCGGATGTATGTGATTGTGCGACCCGAGTCGGGCACGCTTTTGGGCAATCCATATAACAGTTCAAGCCTACGATAGAGACTGCGGTGAAGGAATGTAAGAGGCATGCGGCGAAGAAGGGCGTAAATATTTTGCTAATTATCAAAAGCACTCTTAATCAGCCACTGTTTCCAGACGGAGGAAGATCAACGATGCTTTGCACGCACTATGAGTTTGTCCAAATCTGTTTCCTCGAATGGGAGATTGATTTCCACTACTAGGTGGGAAATATGTGCGTCCTCGGGGATGAGCGTCCGTACTTGGTCGATATCAAACCCCTCATGCCCTGGTTCAATCTCCACTTGGATCGCGGAGGGTCGACAGTCATCGAGTATCTCCTTCCACATGACCATCTCTTTCGGGATTTGGAGTTTGCCCCGTAGCTTCAGGTGAAACACAGGGCACACTACTGCCAACAAGTCCAAAGCATATACGTTTCCGCCGAGGGTGTCGAGTCGAGGCCACATGCGGGCTCTGTATTGCTCCTCCTGATTATTCAGGTGAACCAACTCCATATACGGACTTACGTCTCCCGTAGGCCCAACACGATATTGACCTTGGTCGTGGTCCTGATGGAAGGTGCCGAGTAATAAATGTTCAAGGTTAGGAAGGCAGCGAACGAGCTTGCTGGTGAGGGTATCAATGTGGGCTGTTTTGACCCAAAAAGACTCGAGGATAAGAGTCTTGAGAATGGGGTAAACCCCACTAGTGATGGGCCGCAGCCTGCAGGGCGGAAACTGTAGAAATTCGAGAGTCATCCTGCTCTTGCGCGCGATGACGAGGGGATATCCTGTTTCTCCAAAGAAGCGATGGTGGCGTAACAAGATGATCCTCTGAAGCTTGGGTGACTGTAGCTTCGACAGAAACTGCCTAGTTTTGTTCTTGTGGTCTTCATTGGCAATTAAGAACAATCTGAGCTCGCGAAGGTTGGTCAGCGCATTGAGGGTTTTCAGGACTGCATTATGCTGCATCCATGCTTCGGAGTCTGGAAGGGCCAAAGTCTGGAGGTTACCGCAACATGCAAGGATAGAAGCAAACCTATCTAGTGCTGTGTTTGTTTTGAGAAGCCGGCTCATTGTCCAGCCGTCATGCTTCGAGAGCGTGAGGTTGATGCTCCGGATGAGTCGACATCTGCGTGGCTTGTCACAACTTATGAAGCGGTAGAACGACGCAAACTGATGCCCGCCGTTGTCATCGGGGTCGTCGGGCAAGCGGATATCAATGCGATTAAGTATGACAGGTAAACCAGCATCATACAATGCACGGCAGGTGTGCATCATGTTCAGAATATGATAGTTCGGCCAGTGAGAAGTTGCAGGTAGAAACCACAAGATATACGTGAGCACATCTAGGTTCAAGGACATACAATCCGGTTGACAAGCGTTGACCGAGGATCCGGAGGAGGTCTCAGTGGGACTGACAGGGCACAAGCCGCCGCAAATCAATACTATGAAAGTCAAGGGTATTCTGACGGGGCTCACATCATTATGTCTGCTCTTGCACTGGTGCGGTGATGTGGGTGCAGGCTAAAATTCCTGTCAAATACCCAATGCAGGACCCAGGTCGACGTTTCAGAGCTAATAATTAAACAACCGGTTACCGATGGAAGCTTAATCCTATCAGTACAGCTCAAGGGAAGGTGAATCATTTCGCATACATACAATCTCGGAGAACTTGAAGGGCTTGACAATGCAGCTGCGCAGGTCCAGTTGCTAATGGGATGAGATTCAAGCCTTGAAGTCGCCTGTGTGTCGATGGAATCCAACGCGGCACGCTTGTTCTTGTTCTGTTCCATCCCGCTACTTGCTCGGATCGACGCTTTGTTGGATCTTATCCGTATCTAATCTTATCTACAGTGCCCTCTCCATCTGTGTAAGTCGTCGACGTCATTGAATAGCGTCACAGCTGTACTAGACTGTACTGCTGTACTAGTATGTACCGTGAAAGGTTTTCTCGCACGAATATTTGTAAGTAGATAGAATGGTTGCATCAGGATTCAGCAATGTGTTTCGCCGCCTGGGAACGCCGGGACGGGGGTCAACAGGGGTCAACCAGCGGTGACGTGGAGAAGGATACCATAAAAGGCAGGAGAACCAAAATCCTACAAAAGATCAAATCAACTTGACCTTCCTACCCTCCTCGATGCTTCGCTCGATGGCATCTATAGTGCGATGCAATTTTACAGCATCGTCAATGGTAGGGTAATTCCCGTCCTCTTTCGCAAATTCCAACCACGCCTTCCCCGTATACCCAAGTTTATCCACCTCGCTCTCCTCCAAGGGAACCTCGACTCCGTTCAAGAGTACTTTTTTCTCAATGTTAGGGGAGAACGCCAAGCTACCGTGCTCAGGTAAGCCTTGTACCTCGATACTTCCCTCTTCTCCGTCGATGATCCAATGGAATAGTCGTCTTCCTTTGGCCTGCTCTGCCCGAAGACCAACTTGGACATGCACAGTCACGAAGATACCGTCTTTGAGTTTCCCGACGATACCGTACTGGTCGGGAACAGTCTTCTGGATGACCTCTCCTGTAGGCTTGTTATCGATGTTGAGGATTTGAACATTAGGGTCAATTCGGATTGTCGCATCGGCTACTACCTCAGCGAAATCGCCGAGAACGTCCGTGACGGCCGCCAAAAGGTGGCCTGCAGTGATGGTGAGCGGTGTGGCATCTGTAGAGTTAAGAGGGTTCAGTCTTCGAGCTGCATCGCCAGTGGATAAACCTACGATTCTTGGCGTCCATCAGGTAACGTGTGCCATCGTATGCGATTGGGCCCCACATTCCGAGATCCGCATGAGCAGCGGTCAATTGCTGAGGGTAATGTCATTGCCATTAATTAGGACTCTTCTGCAGAAGCAATAAACCTACGATGGTGCTTGATAGAACCCGACCGATTTTGCCCGCGGTGATCAACTCTCTGACCTGCGGATGGTTTACCGATGCATACAAGATGTGCTACTAGAATGGACTAAAGTTACTAACCTTCTTGACATATAGGCCCTGGACGGCCTGCGTTCCAACCAGGCAACGTACGCCTTTTCTCTTTACGGCCTCGGCAATTTGGAGAGTTTCCTGATACCCCTTTCCAGGGGTCCACTCGATGGAGATATCCTTCCCCGCTTCAATAGCAGGTAAAGCAACCTTCAAATGCTCCGGGATATTTACGCTAATCACGACCATATCGACATCTGGGTCCTGCGCCAGTGCAACCGCGCCCTCGTCGCCGTAGTATCCCTTCACTTTACTACCTGCAAGCTCGCTGTATTTCCGCGCGGCTTCCTGAGCTGAAGTAGGGTTCGTGGTGCATAATGCGGTAAGTTGGTATTTGGAGGAGAGAAGGGGGTCGAAGATGGGAGGAATGAGAGCGCGGCTTGCCCAGCCCCGTGTGGAGAGGCCTATCACTCCAAGCCGAATGGGTGCCATCAAGATACGATACGCAAGATTCTCCTTCCGAGAAGATGGGTGGTATGTGTACTGAAGGGGACTGAACGTCGTTTGCGAAATTTCCTCCCTTCTTATATAGCTGATATATACTCATGACGTATTGATTGGTAATGCTGCACGACGTTCAGTATACCGTGACTTCCATCTGCACCATCCTGATTCCTCGGTCGCAATCATGGAAGTCTGCGTTACAGCTGTTTTCAAAACGATAGGCCCCTCCAAAAACCCGCGTCTCAAGTCGGAGTTCGTAAAGACATCACGCGACGATGGCCGAGAGGGAATGCCTGCTGCCGGAAGTCAATGAACTCAGTAAACGCGTCACTGCCGATACAAGCCATGCCCGGAGCACTCGGCTTCCTTGCTTCTAGCCTTCTTCATGAACTCCGCTCGTAAACAGTATCTTTTCGGAGGGGCCTATCGTTTTGAAAACAGCTGTAATACTGCCCGGGAACACCTCGCGCAAGTGGATGCAATCGTCCATTTCATTTGCTTGGTAGGTGCACAGTTTACATTTAGTATGTACTGACTATTGATAGAAGCTTGTCTTGCGAAGCACTAACCATGGCAGTCTTCCGTTTTCGTTGCGTCGGGCCCCGACAACTTGCATGACGCATTCATGCTTATGCTTACGACCATTCAACGACATTTAAGTGTGTATGAATAGACCTTGGTAGACGAAGAAATTCGACTTAGAACGATGATTCTATTACTTGTTCTCGAATCTTCGCACAGTCAGCTAAGTTGATCCATGTACGCGCAGCCGCCGCTGCGTACTTACGGCTCGTTCGCGGTCACATGACTTTGAACGACGCGCGGAACGCGAAGAGAAACTCGACGTGCAGGGCCAGCGAGCTATAGCCCCTCAGAATCTCTGCCTGCCGCAACGAAATATCAAAAACTAAATCATTCTAAGATAAAGGTTCTGTTATTCTAGCACTAATCCAAACTTACCTCAACTGTCTTCGATTGCGCATAGAACACCTTCCTTTTGAACGGCATTTCGCCCAGTTTGGACGAGAGCAGTGCTCAGTCTCTGCAATGTCGAGGGAGATTCCCGTGCTTATCTTGGCCAATGATTCTGAGAATATGACAGCGTTTCGTCACGGTGAGATTTGGGTCTTCTTCATGTGAACCAGGACAAGGATGGGATCGTTTCAATTCGAGTGTATACAACTTTCACGTATGCCCCACGTAAAAGGTCGGAATGTACAACCTGTACTCCGTGATATCAATGCACTTGAGTCCAATATCATCACGCAAACATCTGCAAGGGAAGATACCATCTCACACTGTATACATGTCCAATATATAGTACACAACGTATTGTACACAGTCCATTCAGGTGAACAGCAAGCAACTTCGATCGGCGACGCGACATCGTACATACCAACAGCAAGAGCAAAAAGACAAGCACTGAGTAGGGGGGGGGGAGAAGGAGATGGGAGATGGGAGAACGGGGGTAAAAGCAGGGGCAAGAGACAGAAGTAGATGAAGATCATTCGTGTCGGTGTCTTGAACGAGGAAGAGCACGTGACACCGTGCAAGAGTGAAATGATTGAGTCGGACGACGTTCTTGCAGACATGGAAAGCACGAGAAAGGGTTCCGGGAATATTAGAGGAGCATACGAAGAAAATTGGAATGGAGGGATGAGAGTGCAAGAAGGAGTTTACGATAGGATAGACAAGAGGGCTTGAGGTAGATGTGGTAACTTTGGACTTGCATGATAAGTGATTATTTCTCCGAGCTTCGATCTTCAGCTTTCGAGGAACTCCTTGGACATATCCGCAAAGGCTGCCTTGCCGACTCCGAGTAACCCGAGTTGCATAACGCAGGCTCCGGCTTGTCGATAGAGGGTTTCCAACGCCGGGTGAGCAGGTTTACCTTGCGATTCTACAAGCACCCAATTAGCATATCCAGCAAGAACATAAGGCAGCGAAAAGAAATATACCAAGGATAGCCTGATTCAACTCCGTCGCAAGTCTCGTTCTAGCCTCCTGCCCCGCAATCTCCGCAACCTCACCTCCAACAGCCAACGGATCAGGATAGGCCACGACTCCAAACGTCCTCTTCAAATGAGCACGGACTTCCGGCCTCGCATCATGTTTATAATCCGCTTCGAGTTTCTGGCCATATTGGATGGCGTTGTGTAGGGCTGTCTTGGCTAGCGCCGCGCTGGGAGAACTGTGTCGTTGAGTTTGAGTTCGGGAGGAAGAAGAGGACGCAGAGGGACTGCGGGATACTGCGAGTCTACGTTGAGTTTGAGGATGAATTGTGCTTTGACCGTTATTGTGACCGTGACCGATTAAACCGTCCGTAAAGGTGTGATGAGTAGAATTGGACGAATGAGCGAGGGCCTCAGGCGATGGATCGTCCACGTCCATCGCGCCCTCACCATCCATCTCCACCACTCCAACTGACCCATCCCGCCTAGAACTCGCAAGAGCTACAGACCCCTCCTCACGTCCCCTTCCCCTCTGACTCTCCCTTTCCTTCTCCCTCTCCCTCGAAGGTTGCTCGGCCTTGACCCTCTTCACAGCCTCGCTAGCCTCCAAAATGAGTTCCACAAACTTGCGACAACGTAACTTGAACAACATCAACCCCTGTTCACGTTCGAACACGGTAGGGTAGTAAGTCTGCGTTTGGTTCAAGGCTGTATCGACGTCTCCCTTCATCACGGCATTGACGATCCCGACTCGTCTTCGCAGGTCTTGTTCTTCGGTTTCGGTGATGGTCACGGTGGAGGAACGGGTAGAGGGTTCAGCTGATCCCGGAGCGTCGTCCGTATCCATATCGTGTTCGTCGTCATCTTGGTCTTCGTCCGCGCGGTCTTCAGACCTATCTCGGCCTTTATCCTCCGAGGAATGGGAAGTGGAGGAAGAGGGTAGTTTACCATCGCATTGAGCTTTGAACGCTTGTGCAGTTTTCAAGAATCCGTGATGGGCGAGGTACTGATAAACCAACCTCCTAAGAGGCTCTTTCGCTTCTTCGATCTCCTGAGCCTGAGCCTTCTCTTCACCCACCGCCCTAATGCCTGTCCCTCCACCCACACCTGCACCTGCACCCGCCGCACCCGTCCCAGAACCAGAACCAGAAGGAACCTCAGGCTCCGGAACAGGCTCAGACTTTGCACCTCCACGCAAAAGGCTCCAATCAATCCTGGTACTCTGGATCTGCGCCCAAACACGATTGCGCTGAGTATGCACGTGGTCTTCGATAGCGTACTTGAAGGGTGCTTGACCAAAGTTGACGCGGATGGATTCGCCGCTGTGGCGTAACCCGACTGAGGGGAAGAGGGAGAGACCTTTGCCGACGTTGTCGAATACCATGCCTGGATAGTAACGTGATCAGGAATTTGTGTTCAATGAGGGTAGGGGAGGTTGGGGAACTTACCGAGGAAAGTCCCGTTCTTGGTGTAGAAGAGACGGTGTTGGGTAAAGTCGATTCCGCACCCAATGATATCCCCAGCTGAGAAAAAATGAATCATCAATCCCTCAAGTTCAAACATGCAAGGCAAGACACCCACTATCGAACACAGGACCATACGTTTGTCCTTCCTTCTGACCCTGTCCCGAGAATGCCCAGCCATCATCGGCATGATACCCCCACGAATGTTTCTCCCAACCAGGAAGACGCGAGAGTCGAACGTCGCCCGCGGCAAACCTAGAACCCGAATGACGTCGTGAGAGATGGGTGAGTGGTGTGAAGGGCTTACCCTATGCTTATGTGTCTGAATTAGGTGGGTATATGCGTTAGTTTCGAGCGAAGACTGAAGCTAGGAAGAGGTGAAAGCATGGGAGGTGAGGGAACGTACCCTTTACTGCCCTTGTGTAGGATCTCGACTTCGTAGTAGTAAATCCCACATGCGGCGGGGATGGGTTGGTTCGCACGTGCTGCGGCCGAGTCTTTCTCTCCAACACACGAAGGACCTAAGTACAACACAGAGAACACAAACAACCATCAGTATCATACTCCAACCCCCACGCATATAGCAAGCAAAAGAAGCCAAATACACACCACCAAAAGTCAATTCCCGTCCATCCGACGAGAGGTTCAAAGACGGATGACGATCCTGCTCACTCCACCTCGTGGGCAAAAGCATCGTCACGTCATCCAAGATATCCGCAGTCCCAGGGAGGATGTTGCTAATCGCAGGAGGGGGAGGCGGAGGAGGGACACTCGCAACGCTATCGTCGTCGCTGTCCATCGCGGGGCTCACGGCGCGACGAACGTAGGGATACGACGGGCTCGGTGTACGAGCGGTAATATGCGCCCCTGTACGAGCGGGAGTTGCATCATGTACGCGAGCAGCGGGGATTGGGTTGGCCGTAGGAGGAACAGTATGAATCAGTGCGCGTAAAGACGAATGCTCGAGGTAGGCAGGACGAGGGAACGTCTGCGGTGTGATCTGCGTCGCAGTCGGTACGATCGACGGTGGAGGAACACGATGAACAGAAGGCGAAGAAGCAACACCAGTCGAATGTCTCGTCGCACTCGGTCGTCTCGTACGCGCCGCACTGAACGGAGGAGGGGTGGGCGCTGCAGGGACACAAGCGGGATCGGAACTGCCTCCCGGGGAAGTAGGAGCTCGAATTATCCTAGGTTCAAAGACAGGTTGGTTGTTCGAGTTGTTGCCTAGACCTACGATAGGCCTCGCGACAATCGAAGAGTAACTTCCACTGACGCCTCCCCCGGTACTGAGCGACCTGACCGGGGAGGTCGCGATGTTTGTCCGAGGGATACTCCCGCTGCTGCTTGCCCCGCCTGGGCTGGCGTGCATGCGGGATGAAGCTGGGGAGATACGGGGACCGAGGTAGGTATTGGAGTTTGGGAAGGGCATTGCGATGGCCGTCTCGATGTTGCGAGCGCCTGGGATCGGAATACTCGCCGACCTCGATGGACGGGAGGTCATGATTAATACCTCAGTTGTTGAGGGTATCGAATTGCGCGATCTCGCAGAATAGAAGGATGTGAACGCGAGGTCCTATATGAGCAAGTCTAACGAAGGGAGGGCGTCGTTGGTGAGTGGGAGTCGTGACAGGCACGACGACGACGAAAGTTGACAGTTTGGCGGGTGGCACCTACAACTCTATCAATAATGCATCAGCACGGTCAGAAGGTATGGAAGGAAAGAGGGGACGGTGGTGGTGGTAAGAAAGAGAGGTGAACCAGACGGGTGGGGTCGCCTGACATGATGGAAGAAGGTTTGATGCTTACCAGACTTCGGTCCCTCCTAATAGCACAGGAACAGCGGCACTGACCGGTGCAATTGAGTACGATGTGCACGAACGTCGTGCAATTAGTGGATTGAGTGATCCCCGAGAGCAGGGCAAGTTATACGGTATGCCCCGGATGCGAGGCGATCAGTATGTCTTCAGTTCGGTCAACTTGGGAATTCGACGTAAACGGCCACAGTAGAAGCTACGCTTTCCGCGTAATAGCTCGAAAGGTGGGCCAAATGGAGGTTGGAAGGGGATATATGGAGGTCACTTGGGTGCTTCGCGGATGAGTGTGTTGCGTCGGAAGCTATTCCGAGTCAACAGCCGTTGCTTCGCAACGACAACTCTTCTCAGGCTATGCTTCCTACACTGACCGAAAGCAAATAAGAGTTGAAGTGAAATGCTGCACTCGAGGAGCGAATTGAGGACGTACGACGCCGCCGTGCGCGCTTGACACAACCAGACCTCCTGCACAGGCCGGTGATGTCAGCGAGTCTTTCAAGAGAGCACGTTGCAAAGTTCTCGTCAACACGAGTCCCAACGGGTGTTCGTCGTTACGCGGAGGGGGTATGAGAGGACGAGAGATGGTCGTGGAAGAAGAGAAAGTGCGAAAGCATAGGAATGAGCCTGGGACGGTCGTCTGACCCGCCTAGGCCTGAACGGGGAACCTCGCGGACCTTGTGACTCGCTCTCAAACTTGGTCTCTTTCCATCACCCCCTGTGCACGGCCAGCCTCTTGCAATTCAGTCAGGTCGTATGTACCATGCTGATGCGACTGCGGCATACGAAAGTTCTACTCGATGATGTCGACTGACGTGGTAGCCCAGATGTCAGGTGTGTGTGAATGCTGAGCTTAACTTGCAGGGAAGCTCGACTCTCCTGCATACTCATGCGACGTAGGGAATGGAGAATGCTAGGGGTCGTAGCAACTCCTGATCCCTATGTTCTATTTCTCTGTTCTTCAGGGCCAGTGCCTGAGAGGATAGTATGTCATGTAAGTGTTTCCCAATCGTTAGTACCGATCGGCACCCAGGAGGTAAGTAGACAAGCATCGCTCCCCAAGGCCCCATGGATGCCTTTCTTTTCGGACTTAAACATTCACGCGGTAATACTGTGTAAGTAGAAGTTCAACATCGAACGTAACTGCCATGTGCCATGTGAGCTGAGGTAGGAGATCTTCGTCGCAAGAAGCGAATACTGACCCACGAAAGGCCAGTTTATCCGTCGTGTGACTGGTTTCATACAACGGATTATGTCGCTGTCAACCAGTAAGGTAACGTTAGGGAACTGCCCAATGTTCAGTTTGGCTTCAAGCTTTCCATTCCGAATAAAGACCAACGTACGTGCTCCGACCGAGGCTCCCTGGACGAGCTGCGAGCTTCTCGCTCAATTAACTGGCACACGATGCGATCGTCTAAACGAGCTCTTTACACTTAGTTACTTCAATGATACTTGGCTCAGTCGACGTCAGCCTAATTCGAAGATAGTGCATCATTATCTCTTACTCGAGTACCTTCACAAGCACTTACCATCTTATTCAACAACTCATCGACAGTGCTCCCCTGATCAGTCAATAAAGTAGTGTACGGCGACTTGATCAATGTTATTTGGTTCGATTTTACAGGATGTTTACAACTTTACAACGATTCTTTAATCTTATTTACAATAAATGATTAATCACTAGCCTGTCTAGCTCGTAAATCACGCAGCCCTATGCCACGCGAACCCGCGGTAACGCCTCGAGATTCTTCCATGAACGGGAGGAAGCAATGGTAGGGTCAAAGTCCTCAAGCGAATGCACGAAGAACTTAACGCCCAGCGACCAACATGAAGACCGGAAGATTACCAGCACGAAAACCCGGGACGGCATTCAACGCATCCAACCTGATGGATATAGGAAGAAAGCCAGCATATGGAGGAATACGTCTATGCGAGGAAAAGGAGGGGCTGGTTACTCGTAGGTTGTACGGATACGGATAAGTTGACCCGTGTTAGGATCGAGCCAGGTCCAACGAGGTATGCCAGTCACGGTGGTCGAGTTCGAAATGGACGTGCAAGATCGAAGCCATATCTACTCCACCTGCCGTCCTCACTAGCTGCGCCTACGACGAATACGAGAAGAAGGTATGCAGGTGTGAAGATGTTCGTAGTTGGGTGCACATCCAAAAGCCTCGGGGTCATTAATAGCTCGAGAACGAGCGTTCTTGGAAGGAATGACGGTGTGGGAGGTACTGAAGGAGCTGTATTGATCCGCTCGCCAGACAGGATAATCGTCCGCCTCTCGTCCGAATTGAAGCTCGAGCCAGCCCACGTTCGATGATGCACGGAGAAAGTACTCATGGTCCCCACCCGGCACGTACAAGCCGCACGAGATTCTGCGTGGGCCGTCGGGGTGTCGCTATCGACCACCAATCCACTGGGGAGAGATTACTGCGATTCGGCAGACTTCGTTGCTCTGGCACACATTGTAAGCGAAGGTCATGAAGCATGATAGATAGAACATATCTTGCGCAAGGCTGTGATTAGACATATATCCCCGATGGTCGAGGAGTGCTCATCGCTACGGCGTGAAGACAATGGGGACGACGCCGAGGACCCTACGGTACATCTTTCCTGCTTGGGGCTCTTGTCAAGCGAGTGCAATGGGAACGAAGGAGCGGGCGGCGGTTTTCTTGTTGCCAACGACTGGTCCGAAAGTTGACGACTCGGAGTAAGCGGACGACGATGAGCCCGTACACTACGATTTGAGTGTATGGATTCATCGTCCTCCTCTTCCGCGCATGTCTCACGAGTGCCGCAGGGAGTTAACGGATAGTTACTGTGCGTAGTTCCTCGAAGCGGCAGCGATGCACCACAACCGGAGCCCATCATCCATCCAAGCTCGTTCTTCAACGACGTAATGCACTAGGACTTTCCAGCGACCACGGGTGCCGCAGTCAGGTGCATCGGCGTCATGGGAAAGAAAGTTGATGCTTTCCTGATGTCCTGTGAAGCTTTTGGGCGAGCATAGTCAGGTGTGCGACGTGAATTTGGAGCCCATGTGGGATTTGACAGAAGGCTGAAGGAGCGGGAGCAGCTCGCTAGGGTCGAGCGTGAACGGCATGGAGGTAGTGGTTTGGGAGGTATTTACAACAACCTCCTCCCCTTCGTCATCACGAACCTCTCGACGAGGTGACTTCACGCGATGCGCGATACTCGGGGATGTGAAGGCGATGACTTGCACTTCCTCCGTTTGTCGTGTCATGGTCTGCGTCTCCCCTTGAAATTCGCCTTTGGCCTATCTGCACCCTTGACCTCATCGGGATGGTATCGGAGCAACTCATCTAAGGGCGCAAATGAATGAGACGAGCTGTCATGAAAGTAAATTGGTAGAAGACTTACGTCCTATACGTGCGGGTAGAAGGGCTCCACGTCGGCCGTACGGAGAACAGGTTCAATTGTTCTGCAGGTATGTCAAAGACAAGAATGAGCTGCTTGTCGCGAATACAGAAATTAAGTCACATACCATCCGTCTCAGCCACGAGCTCCATGTATCCTTGCTCCTAGAAGAGAAGCAATAACGCCTGCACGCTCTGCATGACTGCGTACGACGATTCGACAGCGCCAACGAGCGAGTGAAAGTGGAGACTTTCTGACAATAGCTCTTCGGCCAACGAACTCGTCTCCATCTTTCCCAATTCCTCTTCACTGTGGAAATCCGGCTTTCCACTGGTCATGATTGACCACTTGTACCGGGGTGGAGAGCGTACCGAGCGGTGCGCTGCGGGGGGTTACGGGGTTTGTCGTGACTGTAGTTGGTAATACTAGGAAGATGCTATGCGTCAGACCAACTCTCAAGAGGCGTCAAAGTAAGAACATACCAGCTAGATTATAACGTTGTGTACGAGTCCGCCATGGAAAACGGTGTCGCGGCTCGAAATAAGTCATTTCGAGCAGAGAGTGGCGGGGGGAATGTGTCTGAAAGTAGTCGGTGTCAGGGTATTGGCACTAATGAGGCGGGGAAAGGAAAGCTGGGGATGAGGAGCAGACGTCGAAATGCGCGGGCTATTTATGCATCTGGGGCAAGAGGTAACGTGATGAGCCAGTTGTTGAACCGAAGGACGTTGTTGATTGCAAGTCAACAACGACAATGCCGGCACATTGTGTGATCATTGACATTCCGCATTCATTGTTTGACGTGTGTTCTTTAGTGACATGTCGGGTTCCCACACAATTTGGCATTACGAAGAACAATGGGAGTTACCGCAAGTGTATTCCCATTGACGTTGGGGCGTCGAACTGCGTCGAGTCCATCCTGTTTTCGACTTCAGCACTCGTCGAAAGACGGAGACGCGAGTTGCATCCAGAGCTTCAGGTGAGCATGACACAACAAAATCATCATCAGTTAGAAGCAAAATATCGAAACACTGGTTGCAGAGGCTCACTGGAAGTCGCGTTGTCCACAAGCTTGAATTTTCGTTGGCGATGTTCGCGCCACCGCCTCGGAATCACCTATATTCTCAAGATTGCAAATTTATTCTGCCAAATATGTCTCATATAAGCGGCATCGTATTACTGTTGACAATCGCACACACCATACAATGCAACGGCTCTGTGGACAATGCTGCACTTTGAATCAACAGAAAGCGACGCCACAGGCTTAGCATGCATCATCAGGAAGCGGGC
The DNA here is from genome assembly GCA_022160315.1 of Panus rudis PR-1116 ss-1. Lineage (NCBI taxonomy): Eukaryota > Fungi > Basidiomycota > Agaricomycetes > Polyporales > Panaceae > Panus > Panus rudis. The sequence goes on from MU275272.1 coordinate 31,358, forward strand.
AGCAATAATTTTCGTGAAAACAGAAAAAATGTACTATTTAACACTCACGTTCTTAATCACTCGTCATGAGGTGGATGTCGATGAGAAGATGGTGTTGCGGCCACTGTTCCGTCTCAACGTAGCTGGAGCGTTGGACTTAGGCCTCAGACTGTAGAACTTCGACCGTGGCAGACGACGAGCTTCACGTAAAGAGTCAATTCGGAGAGTTTCAATCCTGTCACTTTCCTGTCACTTTCCACTTAGCATGAATTGTAAGACGATTCGACATCGTTCAACCTTGCGCGGGGGTGGCAGTCAGCGTTGAACAGCCTGCCAGTGAGATTTGCGACTTTACTACCTTACCCTTTTCGGGTGCATCACTGAGACATACGGGGTTTGCCGAATCATATTCTACACCCGGCAATCCCGGCAATCCACAAGCGGTTTCCCGAGCCCAATGCATCCTCCTCTCAGACTCCTGCGTACAACACTTCAATTCAAGAGTTTCGAACTCCTGTAAGGGTCCTAGACGTCGACAATGGACAGGTCTGTAGTAGAAATATTTTCGCCCTTCATCAAATTGTAAGTTACATTGTCATATTCATATCCAACAGCCCCCTTTGTAGTGCATTATTGTAGCACGAGCGAATTTGCTAGTGCGAGTGAATGCAAATGCACCGAATGGCGAAAGCGCACACATCGATGACGCTGACAATTGACAGGTGTCTCTTTAGTAAGTGAGGGCTTGCTCTCCGATTTCTCGTACATCCGATTCAACCTGGTAAGTGTTACATGTATAAAGAGGTGCCCGAGTCTGTTATTCAATAGCACTGTACCAAGTTATACTCTTATTCGCGCACAGGTCATCCAGCATGGCACCGATCCGTCTTGGTGTGATTGGCCTTTCCACCAGAGGTTGGGCCTCTCAATCACTTGTACCCCCACTCTTCGACCCATTACTCAAGGATAAGTACGACCTCGTCGCACTCTGTACAAGTTCTGTGGAGTCTGCTCAGGCTGCGGGTGAGAAGTACAAGGAGCTTGCCGGCCACGATATCAAGACGTACTATGGGGAAGATGGACCTACTCAGATAGCCAATGATCCCGACGTCGATATGGTTGCGGTGAGCGTGAAGATGCCTGACCACCTCAAGACGATCACCCCTGCGATTGAAGCGGGTAAAGATGTCTTCGTGGAATGGACGCCTGGGACCAATCTTCAGCAGACTCTGCAGATAGCGGAGATGATCAAGAAGAAGAACGTTAGGTGTCTAGTTGGTGGTCAGGCCAAAGCCAGCGCGACTATGAGAAAGGTAGGCGGCACAGAGCTTGGTCTACTGGGGACTCGTATTGATAATCTTCTTGAATAGTTGAAAGAAATAGTTCACTCAGGCAAGATCGGAAGAGTCCTGTCTACGTCCATCGTACGCTCCATTCCCTATAACTAAGACGCGTTCTTGATGCGCTTTCCTAGGTTATGGCGCCCTTCCCGGGGGGCACATTCTGGGGACCTATTGCTACGAAGTCAGTTGTGTATGGCTCCGATATCAACAATGGTATCTATCCTACGTTTGTTTATCCACGTCAGTCCGCTCAATATACGTCTATCTAGGTGCAACTGCACTTTCGATCCCCGTTGGACATTTGTTGGTCGGACTGACCGATGTGCTCGGCGATTTCAAAGAAATCACCTCCACCTTTGCCATTCAATACCCCGAACGCGTCTTACTCGATGACAACAACCAACCGACCAACGAGAAGATCAAGAACACGAGTCCAGAGCAGGTCGCGCTCACTGGTATCGTTGCTGGAAGGCCTCACAGTGACGACGTGTTTTTAAACTTGCATTGCCGTGCCGCACTCTCCAACGTCAAAGGACGTGTTATCTTCCGCTGGATTATCGACGGTGAGGATGGGACAATCGAAGTGACCGAAAGGGAGGGAGACAACATAGGAGCCATGGTCATGTTGACTGACCAAAAGATCTTGTTGAATGGCGAAGAAGTGTTTTTAGACGTGGCGGAGGTCGATAAGTTAGGGAATACCGGGAAGCAGTGGTTGGAGTTCGCTAAGGGGGACAGTGGTAACTACACGACTATCGACGACGCGGTCAGGATCCATCGAGTTCTGGATGCTGCATTGCGAAGCAGCCAGGAGGGAAAGAAAGTGGTTCTACTTTGAGTAAGGGATTATCGCGATTGTAATTGTAATTAGCAGACTGTTCGTGTACCAATAGCAAGCTCTCATCGATGACCGAAGAATGCCCCGACTCAAACGGTGCAAACGAAGTCACGTTCTTATAGGCAACGTACTGGCACAATGAACCCTGTGATATACATAAGAATGGCAGTAGTATAATACAGCAAACGACGACAAAAAGCACAAGATACTCATCACAACGACCAGATCGGGTGGGTTAGCCCACGGAGTAGATTACTAACCCTAAATCAAAACACCAAAACACAAAGTTGTGACATACAAAGTAGATCTGCGCAACATGGCACTACGAAGACTGATATCAGGCTTTCGGAGTAGAAGGGTCTTGCTGCTTCTTCTTCAGGACATACGGTTCTACTCCTGGGGACTGGATAATATCCTTCCACAATTTTCTCCACGAAATAGGGTTACCCTAGGAAGGCAAGTGAACCACACATGAGAACAATCATCACCTCAATATTGATACGTTGCAGCGAACATCTACGCACCTGATCTCGATGCATCAGACAGAATGTTCCCTTATAGTTCCCATACTCAAAGTTTTCCAGCTTGACATAGCCCTTGAACATCAATCGTCTTTTGTCAAACCCACCAATGCGCATCTGGATACGACCCTTGTCATCTTCACCCGAGGCGTCTTTGGAAGGGAGGAATTCTGGAGGGTTGTGTTTGACACCGAGGTCGTCGAGGGCTTCTTCAATCAAGGGGAGCAAAATGCCTGGTCCTGCTGAGGCGTAGAATCGAGTCAGGTTGGGTGTGTATCGTCGGCCCGTTGGCGTTTGTGACTAGAGGTGAGGTGGGTCGAAAGCAGAACATTGAAAGAAACGGAAGGTGCACGCACGAATAGGAGAAGTGTCTGAGTAAACTGTGAGCTTTGCAGTCCACCCTGGTGCCTCATGATGGTGTCCCCATCTTCATCGAAATCGGATCTATCGGGATAGCACACAAGTCAATGGAAAGCGCCGACGAATACTTGAGCATCCAACTTACGGTCCTGTCGGAGGCGCTACGTAGTCGTAGTCTCCTGTCTGTCGCAGGTTCTCTGTCAGCTTAGCAGCAATCGCAGCCATTCCGGAGTTGGCTATCTGGCTTGGTCTATCGGGATCGAGAATCAGAGCGACGTTCATTTGGGCAACATATAAACTCATACCGGTTCATCCAGACATGTTGGTAAATTTGATCAAACGTCATTCGTTCGTGAGGGTTAACAGCAAGCATCCCGGTTAGCATGGCTACATCATGCGGCAATGTCAGTCTTCCACCACATATATATGAACAAAATTGCATACGCACTCAAGACATCTCTCCCGAACTTATTCCAGGGATCATCATTGAAGCATTTTCCCTTGATATACCGTATCCATTCAATCGAGTCCTCATTCGGTTGGTCCCAGGGAGTATCTAGAGCAAATACGGTCTAGTCAGCAGAGACGTACATAGCCTTATGATGGTACGTACTTCCGACCAACAATGTGAAGAGAATTATACCACATCCCCATACATCAATCGGCTCCGCGTAGTACGGCTTACCGAGTGTCAACTACATCGAGTGCATGAGTGCGATGTCACAATTCCACTCGGCGCAAACAGACCAACCTCGGGAGCAATATAGGGCAGACTTCCACATATAGTCTCGAGTTTGCGTTGGGTGCCGTCGCCTCTGAGGTAATACGAGCACAGGCCGAAGTCGCACACTTTCAGACGACCGGTCGCGTCGAGCAAGAGGTTTTCAGGCTTCAGGTCTCGATGGACAATACCTTGCTTATGAATGAATCGCTGGTGTTCGTGGAGCATTCAGTGCATGTTCGTAGGCGGTTAGCAATGAAGGTGAACATACCATGCCAGCAATCATTTGTGCGAAGTAGTACTGTGCAATCTCTTCACCTACGCCTACGTCCGGCACTGAGCATAATGTCCTTGGTCAGCATACCACCTGGGCCAGGAGGGTAGCAATGCTTGGTTAACATAAACGCACCAATCTTGTCAAATAGATCTCCTCCTGACGCAAGTTCGAGAAGCATATAACATGCGGGATGATATGGTGAGTTCCTGCCAGGTTCAACATTCACGGCATGATAGAACTCAAGCACATTGGGGTGCTTCAGCTTGCTATGTAGTTTAATTTCTTTCTTCAGACTAAATCGTTGCTCTGGAGTTGTCTCTTCAGTGAGATCCACCACTTTGCACGCAGCCACTCTTTGTTCTTCGTAGTTAGTGGCCATATAGACTCTAGAGTGAAATATGCTTCAGCACTTGCATACGAGGTACGTAAAGCAAGTTCTTACGTTGCAAAAGAACCGCCTCCTAGTCTATCGGTCAAGACAAAGCCTATCTAGGAGTTTAGATTCGGAGTGGCAGCAAAGGGCCCGTGAGCGTACCTGCGATATTGGGAAATTTCTTCCTAACCATGTTATGGCAGTCCGATGAGAGATTCTATAGTGAGCAGTACAGTACTCTGAAGAGTTTTGCGCTATATATGAGGACGATGTAATGGGATCTTAGCACAAGGAGGAGTTGACTGTGCACGTCCACTTCAGAAACGCGCTCAGCGGCTCGTGTCACCCAAGACGCGATCCAGAACGCGATCACGTGCTCAAGCGACACATGTCACATGTGGAACAAAGGCTTGGCTAGTGACAAAACCACAGCGAGGTGAAGTGCATATATGTATGATATTCTTTAGGATAAATACCTCTGTAAGTTTGATTTCAAGCTTATAAAATATAGACTTGCCGTGTAAGTACTATTGTCGTACCAAGAACAGGAAACGCCGAGCTCATCCGGCGTCTGTCGGACTTAGTGCAATGATCAATCACATGAGTGAAGGGAGCTCCCGCTTTTGGTTCGAATGGTTTCAAGTTGTTTTTCATCGTTCATTGTCGAGTCCGATACTTAGCTCTGACTATCTAACGCTACCCAGCTTTTCTACTCCTTCTGTCGTGTAATCAGCATGCATAGCAAATTTTCCAAATCTCTTCTCGGACCTTTGCCCGTTCAACCCTTCTTCGACACATTCGTCAACCCCAAGAGTTCTGGAGTCCTACCAATCTTGAAACGGGTACTCAAAAGGACATTCTCCAGAATCACCCAACACTCTACATCTCAACATATAGAAGATACACTTGTATGCTGCTTACACCCAACGTGTCGTGTCTTCCACTAATGGTGTGATATAGATGAATGCCGTGGCTGCTCATGGCTTCTGTCCAGACTATGTCCTCGAGAGCCGTGTTTGCACAAAGGGTAATGGCTCCATGAAGCTTCGTCCCAACGTTTGCCTATACTCTCGCGAGGATTCTTCCCAACTATCCGCCGATTGGACTAACCTCGAGTTTGTTGTGGACATTCACTGCGACGAAACGGTCGATCCCTTCCCTTCTTCGAATACCGACTCAGTTCACCACTCGCGTTCAATTGACGGGACCGCGGGGGGAAAAGTCCTTGAAGATCTGGAGCAGTACATCCTAGCTCAGTTCTGCCGCCAACATCGAACGTCGACACTCGCTCTTTGTATCTTTGGTCGATATGTTCGGTTTCTACACGTTGACCACGCCGGCGTCACCGCGAGTGAAGCCGTGAACTACGTGAATAATCCTCGTATCATGGCCGATTTCTTTTGGAGGTACAATCGCCTTTCACGCATCGAGCGTGGCTTCGATCCTACCGTCGTCCCTGCTGCACCAGCCGAATGTCGCCTCCTTACACAAGCGGTCGCGTATTACGTGCAAACCTTGGAGCGCAACGACGGAGTGGCGCAAAAATTGCGATGTACTCTCTCCAAGGACTGCCCAACATACAAGATTGAGGTTGTTGACGAGTCATCGAGTATAAAAACTGAATATATCATCCGCAAACCTTGTGCGGAACCTCGAAACCCCCTTGGACGAGCCACCCGTGGGTATATTGCACTTCGGTTGGATAATGGTGACTCGGACAAACCTCCAGCATCGCTTGTTCGGCGTCTCGTTTTCCTAAAGGATTACTGGCGCGTCCCATCTTCCAAAGTGCAGAAGGAATCGGAATCCTACAAGGAACTAAAGGAACACGGCGTTCCACATATCCCTGAGGTTCTTAGTGCCGGCGATGTCTTTACGGGAAGTCAGCCCCAACAGACATATACGCAGCAGGTGCTCCACATGAGGGGAATTCGACTGTCAAATCCCCCCAAGTCACTTGCACCGCACATACACCATCGCATTGTGCAGCAGCTAGGCCTGCCACTGACCTCAGTCAGAGATGCAAGGGAATTAGTCCAGGTGATGCGCGACGCGCTTCAAGGTACGGTTATTTTTTACTCTTTCGTCGTTCCTTACTGACGGAAACCGGCTTGCAGCTTTGGTTGAGGGATACGTCGAGGCCCGAATTTTACATCGTGATGTCAGCAAAAATAACGTTCTCATATCTACCTCCGAGAGCCCGACAGGAGTGCGCAGAGGCCTACTCAATGACTGGGACATCTCTTGCAAAGTGCCTCCTGACTGTACTACTATTTTGCCTCGCTCGGTATGTACTGCGCCACACGTTATAATTTCGTGCTCTCTAATCCTGACATTTGTTCAGGGTACGTGGAGGTTCATGTCGTGCGAGCTTCGTGAAGAAACAGAAAAGTCGCATGAGATCTACGACGATCTTCAGTCGATATTTTGGGTCATGCTCTTCGTCGCCGCCCGTCATTTCAGGCACTCCGGTTGCTTCAACGCTCTCATTTTCGACGAAGAAAAAGTCTACGTATCTGCGAATGGCACACTGACGGTCACAGGGTCCATGCGAAGACTGGCTTATCTTCGCAGGGGCCAACCGATCTTCGAATGCAAAGCCCTCAATGATACTTTCACCCAATTCCGCAAGCTCTGGGTCAACTACCACTACCACGACATAGCGGAGCACAAAAAACCTCATGACGAGAGCCCTTTGAATGAGATGTCCTCGAGTTTACTACGAACCTTTGACATGGCATTGTGCAGGCCTGCAGAAGACTGGGCGAATGGAGATTGGGTAGAAGACCAGTATCCGAAATGGGACGGACGCCTGCCCGAACCTGATATCACCATAACCACGTTGAACCCGTGCGATCAAATTCCTGTCAGTGTCAATGCACCATCTAGCAGCTGTCGCCCGAAGGAATCAGATCACACACTCGCCAATGTCAGCAGACCTTCAAGCAACACCCTTGTCCCCCTACGACACCAGCCTCACACTTCCTCTCATCAGACCCCTAAACGAACCCGAGAAGACGAGGCGGCCGTGCTGGAACACCCTCCGGCCCGTAAGAGGGCAAGGGTACCTCAAGTTCAAGTGTCCCCTGTCCAGCCGATTGTGCCTCCGCTACGTCGAAGTCAGCGGCTGCGAAACAAGCGAAATCCCTTGTCGTAGTATGGCATAGCATTTTCGTTTCGTTGAAGTGCGGGCGCATCGTGATAACCGATGGTGCTTCGTTGCCAGAAAGTATCTTACAGTGAGTATACCGTAGGAGTACGCTCGCATTTTCCCCTGGAACAACAAGTACTGGGGCGGGTGCAATTGATGTGGCGGTGACTGTGTACCATAGTGTACCTACGCATTCCGCTCAGGCCTCTAGCTAGGCTAACACCGCCTCGGACAGGGCCTCCCGACGGCCCTTTCTCATTCACGCTTTGGCCCTACTGCAGTCGGTCGACACTCGCTAGAAGTAGGACTCTGCTTTGCCCTATCCTCAGACCTGGTTGATAGGATTGTGAATCACGTGTATACAACCGTGATGATCCGTGGACCCAGTCCCGGCTGATTTTGGGGTGATCAGTGTAAACCCTATGTCGATTTCGCAGCTAGCAAATTCTGAAAGGGGAAGGTTGACGGGACGCTTGTATCGTACATACAAAGGAGGAGTAGGAGGAGTTAGTAATCACAATGACTCTCGCTGCTAGCAGCTCGCGATTGATTGATGATTCACTCAATTGAAGCACTAGAGAGAGAGAGAGAGAGAGAGAGAGAGGTGTCAGTCCCAATCAAGTACTGTCAACAGTTCAAACGTTAACGTTTGTGCGAGCGTAGACGGTAGCGAGCATTCACTGCCACGCCCTCGAAAGTCCTCACCACATCTTCGTTCACTGCCCGACTTTCTCTGCACTGCGTGAAAATGCTCGCCAACAACTCGTCACGGACATAACACCTCTCCTTGATGCCGACGATTGCATTGCCAATTCCCGCCTCCGAGATGCACTTCGTCGCTTCACCGTGTCGCTCTTTAGTGATGACTGCACTGTCTGGCCTCAGTTCTCATCTCACTATTACCTCGGCACCCTTCCTCCGATTCCGATTGAGATGGGCCAGGGCAGCCTCCCCCTACCTCAACGGAAAATTGTCGCGCGCGTAACTTCCTTATGGCACATGTCATGTATCCGCCTAGCCGGTCGTATTTGGGGTGATTATAAGCGGAAGACAAATCCTTTCCCTTCCTCCCGTCCTCCTCCCACCTTCTTACTTCCCCCTCACTTACAGCATCTTATTTGACCTTCATTTCTCACTTCTAACCTTCGAAATTTCTGATTCCTTGGCGATTTCTCTTTTCCGAATATTTTTGTTTTAACTTTCCAATGAGTCGACGAGGTCAATACTTGTATGTTTGCATCTATTTACCTGAGTTATTGCGAGCGTAGCGAGCATTCACCGGCTATAGGGGGTGAACTCCCCGAACAAACAAGTACAAACGTACGGCGCAATTCACGAAAAATAGCTGAAATATT
>MU275272.1:40935-90008 GCA_022160315.1 Panus rudis PR-1116 ss-1
TGACATGTTAGGGCATCGTCTCAGCAACGGTTCATTTCAGGTGTTTGTCTGTGCCTTGCAATTGCTAACACCATACAAAGTACTGCTAAAACCCCTCGGACGAAGCATAATGTGGCAAAGGGGACCGAAGCGAGCCCCTCGCCCTGACGGAAGATGTTAACGTTCAAGTTCTATGTGATCTGATTTTCAACCAGACTAGTACTGTGGATAGATGCGTAGTACATATACATGGAGAGAGGTCAGAGGATGTCCAAGAAGCCTGAACGTAGCAACGCTGTGCATATGTGATTACGCGCTGCGTGCCCTCTCCGTCTGCTTCGGGTTCATTCTCAGACTGTATACAGAATTGTTGCGTTTTCTGCCTCCCGAAGGATGAGTCTCGGCGGTTACAATAGCGATGTCCTCTGCCTCAGTATGTTGGGGTGCCGCACCCGAGTTCGACTCCGCGTCGCCCTCACAGACATCTAGTAGCGCCTCCACCTCTGCAGTACTAGTCTCGGCGGCATCGTCAACCTCGTCAACCTCTTCGATAACTTGGAGTGTCGTCGTAGCGCCAGAGCGCCGCGTAGAATTGATGGCTGTATGTGTGGAACTTTGTAGTATATCGTTTAGATTGCGACGGATTTCGAGTTTGGTTGCTTGGGCATACTGGTCAGCGCACCACTCTCCATTCCTCCATTCCTCGGGGCCCTTGTTGAGTGCTTCTTCAAAGTACATCAGGAGTTGCTTTGGATTCTCTGCGAAACTTGCACGCTCCGCCTCGAACTCTGCAGCCTGGCCTGGGTCGTCCCGCAACCTGTAGCAATTGCCCCAGTAGGCGCGGAGTTTCAGTATCAGGGCGTGTAACGCGGGACATTCAAATACAGGAGTGAAGAGTTTCTCGGATTTGTAGAGGAAATCGACTTTCTCGCCTCCACCGACAAACCTTAGGGTCTTGTCTGGTCCGCCTACCTCCTCATCGAAGTCATCGAAGATCTTGTGTATGACCTGCCCCGTGTGCTTGCAGTGATGGATTGCGGTGTGCAATAAGAGCCAAAACAATGATTCGCAATCATCGTGAATCGTATGCAACTTTTCTGGATGTTCTAGTAAATCAGCGGAGTCAAACTGCCATGAAGTCTAAGGCGCGGTCTATCAGTAACCGTATTAACCCCTCTTCCGAAGATGTGTTGCGTACCTCCCGGAAAAGCCTAGTGGCACCTTTACTGCTGAACACGCGGGAGTTGGACCAACCACCAAGGAGACCGCGTGCGATGGTCTTGGAGTTATCGGTATACTCAGTCGCGGATATCATGACACTCTGTTCGCTGATTCCTCGGTGAACCCGATCCGCCAGTAAAAACGCGTCACACAATGCTACGAGTGAGATAGCAATAGGTCAGACAGATGTAGTATATGGCGCGCCGGAAGAAAAGAACCTACATTCGTAAGCGTCGTGAATGACTTGAACTAGTTCTCGAGCATTGCGGAAAGTATTGAGGGGATACGCAAGCTTTTGAACAAATCGGTAGTGGGTCTGCTCCTTGAGCCGATGAAAACCCTTATCACCAGAGTTCTTGTCATGTTCTTTCTGGGAAATCTGGTGAACGATGGTCTTTTGAGGCTTCCCTTTTTCTGTCCTTGCATCGCCTCCAAATAGTAATGGCGCAAGGTGGGGTACACCCAGACCATTCAGCTCATCGTATATATCCATCTCCGATAATGCGTCGCCTTCCGAGAACCGCCACATATCTCCCAATAAGAACAATGAGTTGAGCGTCCTCTCAACGCGATCTCCGTCCTCTTCGTCGTCACTTGAGTCGGATTCCTCGCGGTCCGAGTCGAGGCGGAGGGCCAGGAACGTCCTCGAGAAGTGCCCAAAAGGGAATATGGGGTAACGGAGGGGCCGACAGATGATGTAGTAGTACGTCTTCTTGGTCTTGTCGTCGCGCACTGGGATCTTGTACTTCGGGATTCCTTTGAGGTCTGCGGGTGCCATCTTGGGAAAATTGCGCACAGGGTGGCCATCAAATGCCAACTCGCTGAGAGTCTCGAGTGCCTTGATGAACATGGCCACTTCGTCTGGATCAGCTAGAGTGACGGTAGTGTCCTTTCCCCTCTGCTCATCCGTAAGCTGTTCAAAACGTTGAAGAAGTGAGATGAGTTTCATAGGATCATCAACATATCCTATTTTCTCGGAGTGTGCGAGTCCTGAGGGATCTGCAATGTAACTTCTGGCATGCCGGCCGAAGATACCAAAGATAAACGTGAACAGTCTATGCTGACGTCCTGATAGTGCACCAACATAGATGAGGATTTGCCCTCGAGCTTTCCGCGCCTGATCGCTGCTATTATTTTCCGTCATAATCTCAGAGTTCTCGATGTCGAGATCCAGGACGTGAGGGTCCTGGGCATCTCTGGGTTTGAGTTCGAATAACGACTCGAGATCGCTCCAGTGCAGTTCGTCCGGATCGTCATCATCATACGAGCTATATATCCCGAGGTCGGGTCTATTGAGAATTTCAGAGAAGATGTCGATGGAATTTGAGGTTTGGTGCAGGGTGAATTTCTTGAACACTTTGGCATTGTTAACAGCTTCGGCCTTTGGTACGACCACTTATCTAAGCATCGCGTCATGATTTAGAAGAGAGGCCACTTACCCAACGAGCTTGCATTTTTGGTTCAGGTGTTCCGACAACCGTAGCAAATGTGTCTTTCGGTACAGGAACCGCAGTGAATCCTCCTCGCACACGCATGTAGTTCTTGGTAATGGTTGAGAAGGGAAGAGGGCCGACCGATTGTCCGTATGCTTGGATTCCAGCCCTATAGTACATCTCTTCAGCCGGAACCTTCTCAAATGTCTTGGATACATGATCCGTCAACGAGTATCCCATCGGAGTGGCCTCTCTCATTGCTGCGACAGGACAGACAGATCAACCCCCCGAAGTCGGAGTGCGAAGTAGCAGAGGATGGTTGAGATAGGATGTGAAATGGGTCGAACAAAGACAACAATGAAGTTCGAGAGCGACAGCGCGGTATACCACGGTCACGATGCAATGCGGCTTGTCACGCACGTATCAAACTTGGACGCGAACTTGCCATCACGTGATCGCGCGTATCTGAGGGAGCATTGTTCGTGCTTCGACGTTGTTCCGGCTCATCGCTATTGAGATCATCTAAACATAATCGCTATCAAGACGCAGTCAGAAGTCAAAGCCATCTGAGAGTAATGAAAGCAATACTGTTATTGTACCCGGTCAATGGAATCAGAATTCGACCATGGACGTCTAGATACTTGTTCTTTCGTCAGGCGCGCCAGATCCCGTCACTTCGTTCTCATCGGACATCAGTTGGGAGCAAATGGTCAGAGACTCGCAGGAGAAGAATGCATACCAGAAGGGGCATGATTAGTACTCTTGCATACGAGCTGTGAGTCGGTTCAATTAACTCAAACACGCCGCTATATCGGTGGCCTATTAGTAGGCTCTGAGCTCAACTTCCCTGACAGTCACTCAATATTATATTTTGCCTAGCTTTCCACTTGTCGGTGCGCATAATATGCAAGGGTAGATTACGAGCGGAAATTCGTGGGATGCAGCTCACCGGTACTAGAAGCTGCAAAGGGGGGCCATCCTGGGCCCATCGTGCATCCGCTATAAACGCAGTGGATAAATTACCGCGAGAGCGAGAGCGTCCCAGGGGCCGTGAACTTGTAGCCATGTCCGCGCGTAATGTCCGCCGTAAAACTTCAATCCCCACGAGCGGTGTGAGATTGGTCTTGGCAGAGAGAACGGGTCTACTTCACATAAGTGCTAGCTCTTTCTACTCTATCACATTTCACATTGACGAGAAACAATCTAGGGAGAATCCAGTATCAACGACGTAGAATCTGCCATGGACTCACTCACCCATTTTCCAATAAAAAGGCTGCTGGCATATCAGGGGAACTGGGTTGGCAGAAGAAATCCTGTCCACGCACGGTAGTCAGAAGTGTCAACTCGTTCTAGCACGCAGCTTCCCTCCGGAATTCGCACTACCTGATTACAGCTAATGTAACATCCTTGAAAACGTTCCATACCATTGCCAACAGAGACGCAAGAGAGTCGGACTGGAGAGATGCGTCATGAAGGAGAATACGATATGGCACGCAGAGAGTCAAACACTGAGTACTGTGTCGCAGAAGGCACGGAGGCAGCGGGTTGGCAGCGGGGCATCGAAATAAATTTACGTCGAATACCGTGACTCTGTCGCTAATCGTCGAGCGCCCGACGCAGTCACGGTACTACAAGTTATGTTGATAGTCGAGCCTGTTTCGAGCCCCCCTTTTCCGCATTCATCAGGTACTTATTCATACTTGAAATTCGCTAGTTCGGATAGTAGTCGAAGAACTTGACTAGATGCAGTTTTGGTACAGAACAAGTGATTCTACTCTACGTATCGGGGTCTACTAGTACTTGTGAGTCAGTGACTCGAAGAGTCAGCGAAGACGGTGTACGTCGATCCATACGTACAAACAACAGAGGCCTGAGTCCGGGCCTGAACTTACAGCAGACCTCATAACGACAGGCGGGTCCAAGAAAACTGGTACAGCAATGCTCGAAGATGCCGGGACCGCAGGCAAGAAGCCGGACCAGAAGGAAGCTCTGAAATCCAAGCCGCGCAGGACTCAGTTGCAGCAGGCTTGCCGGCAGAAGCTGCCGGAGTCATATAGCATATGAGGGAATCACAGCGGATGTCGAAACATTGCTGTAGTGATTTTCGAGGACCCGCCTATCGTTATGAGATCTGTTGTAATATGTAGGAGCCTACAGCGAGCGTGTCTTCGTTGGCAGAGGGCTGACCGATGGGCTTGCATATGGCACTGTGGCACAGAACTATTCACGCCCTCGTGAACGCCCGCGGCATGGCCCTGCTGCCATACCCAATCCCGACAACCTGAATCTTCCTTTCGCAAAATGAGGAGTGTATGCAATCCTCCGTGGCGCAGAAGGTATGTGGTGGATGTGGCATTTGAACCTCAGACTGAGGTCGATGTGGACCAACGAATTTCGCACTGGCAGGTCCATGCATGGCATGAGCATAACCCTTGACGAGGTGGTGGCCGACGTTGATCTGGATGCTGACTTCAACTATGGCTTGTGGAACTTTGTGTTGAGCCGAGGGAGGCAACAGGCTGAGGCCACACAAGTCACTTGTTGTGCAGTCGACCACTACGACGCAAGTTTCCATTTTGGGAGCCTTCAGCCTTCCTCTCTACTTTTCTCCGTTTCTGCGTTGCAAGTGTTTCGTTTGTTGAGAGTTCGTCTCGAGAGCGTTTCCGAGCTCGCGCCGACCGAGGTTGAGATACGTCCTCTGCGGCCGACATGAAGGAGGCAAAGTCACTTGTGACAATCTCGTCTTCCACGGGGACTGAAGGATTGGAACAGCCTTTAATGTCAGCCAACGCCGACGACATGCTATCGGAATCGACCGAGGACGGGGTTGCATCCGTATCCCGAGGCATTCGATTGCCAGGATACTGATCCTCGACGACTTCGCCATCCTTCCAGTCTTCTGGGCCCCTCCGTAATGCCTTATCGAAGAAGCCAAGCAACTTCTTACAGGTTTTTTGCAGTTTGCTTCGTCCATCAAGGAACCCGCCGAGCTTGTAGGGATTACCGCGGACCCAGAATTGGCGAAGATCCGAGATGAGGTCGTTAAGAGCGGGACAGCGAAAAGTGACTTTGGGATGGAGGAGGAAGCCAAACTTTTCTGAGCCGCCACACACCGTAGGCGGCCCATGTGGCTGAGGCCGAATAACCTTTTCGTCGAACATTTCGATGTTGAACCATCCATCGTGCTTTAGATAGTGGGCGGACATGTAAAGAAGAACCCAAAACAGTGCCTCGAGGTCATGTATAAACTTGTGGGGTTGGCTATCATCCATTAGAACCTCGAGGGAGAAAAAACGCCAAGTACCCTATAGGGTAATGAGTAAATACTGGTAGGTGACGAATATTGATATAGCAAAAACGAAACATACTGCTCTTTGCACGCGATTGGTTGGGTTAGCTTGGACTTTATAAGAGACGTCCCAGTCATTCAACAATCCTCGCGCTATGGCGTCATGATTGTCGGAGGAGGCGAGAAGGATGTTGTTGGTACTGATGTCCCGGTGTAGACGGCGAGTCTTCGCATATGTCTCGATGAGAGCTACCATCGTCATTATCAGCAGCTAGTATCGTACAAGCTGGACAAAGCATGGCACTTACCATCCATTGCGTCTCTGATGGCTTGCACAAGCTCTTTGGCGTTCCTGATCGTGTCGAGTGGAAACGCCAATTCTTGCACCAGTCGGTGATGCGTATACGTGGACAATGGTTTACGAGGTTTTCCCCACTTGTCGGCGTTCTTGGCCAATAGTCGGGGAGTTTCGGTCTTCTGCACAAGCTTGTCTACAAGTACATCTCCCCCGCCGAGAAAAGTAGGTATATGAGGGATGCCATGCTGTTCAAGTTCTGCATGAACGTCGGATTCTATTGGCAGATTGGAGCCATCTTTCCGCCAGTGATCTTTGAGGAACACGAGCTTGCCCGTATGCGCGCTTTTGCTAGCTGGCGTGGAACTCGTGGATTTGTTCTCAGTCATTTTGAGGGCGATGAAGCCACGCGTCGCGCGTCCTAGGGGATGGGGAGATTCGGCGCATGGTTTTCGAATGATATAGTAAGTTGGTTTCCCAGAACATGTGTCGTTCACGGCGACCTTCCACGTAGGGTAGTCCTTGGCGAGAGTGGCAAGCATACCCGGATGAGCTCGCAACGAAGACTCTTTCGCAGTCCGGAGATGTCGTGAGACTGCGTTCGTCAATAGCCGCCGTTCAATTAAACTCGCAGGAATGACAGTGGGGTCGAACCCGCGCTCAGCCCGAGAGAGGAAGCTGTATCTCCGGAAAAACTCTACCAGAACTCGGGGGTTCTCGACATAGTTCATAGCTTCGCTCACGATAAGACCAGAACGGTCAACGCGCAGAAACCGGACATACCGGCCGAATACGAATAGAACCACTGTCGAGGTTCGGTGCTGTCAGGAGAATTGGGCAAGGAGATAGCGTTCGAGATCGTCCAAAGCCTCGTCACATGCGCCGTCATCAATGGACCTGAGCGCACGACGTGGTGCGTGGAACATACGACGGAATGGGTCAGCGTTTTCGCTGCCATGGACGTCCACGAAGAACTCCAGACTGACCCAGTCGGATGAGCCCTCTGGGGCACTCTCGAGAGAAAATAAGCTGAGTGGCGGCCAGTTCTCCTGTCCAGTTTGATGATCTATGCGGTCGGGACGTCTCTCGAGGACATAGTTGGGGCATAGACAGTGATCATTCACAGCGCGGGCCTATCCGGGTTTCTTTAGGCGGGCACAATTAGTAGCGATTCAAACTCACTAGTTCAATTTCAATCTCTAGACACGTAGATTGTGCAGAAATGCGGGAGAACGTGTGAGGGGAAATACGTTGTTGACGTTGTAGTCCCGAGGAGCTTGAATGTAAGAAGACCTGAATGAACTCTGTCGTCGATACCGGCCCAATTATAGCATCCAGGAACTTGACGTGCATTGTGGTAAGCTACCGTCAATGGGATAGGAAATCGTGAGTTTGGAAAAACAAGATATAGTGCGCACTTCGTGGTGAAGTTCAAGGTCGATGGAAGAGCTAGGCGGAAGCATGGCTGAATGTCACTGTTCGAACTGATCATAATTGTTGTTCATGGTCACGCGAGCCTATTAGTCACAGTAGGTCGAAGGTTGGACTCAGGACAATAGATGGATTGTGAGCATACCTGCGATGCTTCATCACTGCTAGCCATCTTTCAATTCACAGAGGGATTCTAATTAAGTTCTATAATGCAACATCTGGAATATGTGAAGATTGTCGTGTTACTGTTAGGTATGTAGGCAAGAGTTCTGTACTAGCTGAGACGCGAGTGTCAACGCAATCACGTGAACAACATCACATGGTATTATGTAAAAGAGATCGATCGGTGGAAACGCGCGACAATGGTTGAAGTTCGCGAGCCACTGGCACACGCGTTTCCTTCACTGTCCACCAACGTAGTGAACGCTTTCCTTTGGAGTAACAAGTTTTCGCGAGAACTTCCAGTATCATACCTTGCTAAACACTTTGATTGTTGCTAGACGAACTATTAACAGTAGACCAGCTTTCACGAAACTACCTCAAGGTTCAACTTGACCACCGAATTCGCATACCTCGACTCAGTATCAAATTATAGCCATGCACAGCAGATTTTCAGAATGTCTGCTCGGACCCATGGACTTTAGGTCGTTTTTGACGGCTTATACAGAGTGCTCTTCCTCCGTTGGCTTGCCGCGCATGAGCGCGAAGAGTACCTTCATCCACAACTCTACGCTTTCTACTATACATGAGATCGAAACCCAGCTGGTAAGTGAACATCCATGATCATATTGTTTTTATGCTTTCAAATGCCAACAGTACTTCACAGATGTTAGCTATATCGAAACATGGGTTGTGTTCTCACCACAATCTCGAGCGTCACACGATCATCACCGACGATCACGCTGGGCGAGCTATTCGCCTGAACCTGTGCCTCTACAGTCGTAACGAAGTGCCTGGGGTCTCTTCGGACTGGGTCAACATGGAATTCTTCGTTGACATCCATGCTGACCAGAATGAGGATCCGTTCCGTCATGCGTTCGCCAGTTCAGGCCATTCCCTCCGTTCGAAGCGCGAAGAGACACACAAGGAAGCTCTCGCCTGCCTTGAAACGTACCTTCGCGCGCAGTTCTCTCGTCAGCATCGGACTTTTACCTTTGCACTGTGTATCTTCGGCCGCTATGCTCGAGTGTTGCGCATCGACCGCGCCGGCGTCGTTGTGACTGAGGCGATCAATTACATTCAGAACTTTCGCCTCTTGGCCGAGTTCTTTTGGAGGTATAACCAACTTTCGCGGTCTCAGCGCGGATTCGACTCGAGTGTCATCCCTGCGACTAGCGACGAGAAAGATCTCCTCACAAAAGCAGTCTTGCAATATCTCAAGGCTGCGGAGGAGGGTATCGTCCGACGCTATCCTACGATGGAGTCTGCGCTGGCGAAAGATTCTCCTACCTACAAAATCGAGATGATCGACCGATACACTGGCGAGCCGACACATTACATCGTCCGCAAGCCATGCGTAGAGTCTGCCCATGTTCTCGGACGCGCAACACGTGGTTTCGTCGCATTCAAAACCGGTCCATCAATCCAAAAAGACGACTATGATGTTACACCACCACTTCCTCTGGCGAAAAATTTGGTCTTTGTCAAGGACTATTGGCGTCGGCACAGCTGCGATTCTCCAGCGGAATCAGATCTACTCGACAAACTTGAGGACCTGGAGATTCCTCATGTCCCCGTTTCCTTTACTGCCAGCGATGTTTACACGGAAGGTCAAGCACAGGTTACAAAGAGCCATCTCTTGTCAAATGCCCGGAGTTCCAAATGGCGACGTCCTTGTCAAGTCTGCGGTATGCTCGTGCACCATCGCATCGTGCAGCAGCTTTCTTTCCCGCTCAGCACGGTCAAGGATGCCAGGGAGTTGGTTCAAGTTGTGCGGGATGCACTACAAGGTGAGTCTTACCACGTTTTCTTGTTCGACCTCGATTTAACTGAGACATCACTGCTATCATAGCCCTCATCGATGCTTACATGAAAGCTAGGATCCTACACCGCGATGTCAGCAGTAACAACATTCTCATATCAAGCTCCGACGCCCCTGCGGGCGAAGGGAGAGGTTTGCTGAACGACTGGGACGTCGCTCATAAAATTGAGCCAGGGTCTACTGTGCGACCCTCACGAGCTGTTCGTGTGTATTTGTTGTTTTCTGTTATCTGCCTTACTGATCTAATCTACTCCAGGGCACCTGGAGGTTCATGTCAATGGAGCTGCTCTACAACAAGGAGAAAGACCATGAGATAGTCGATGATTTGGAGTCGATGTTCTGGGTCTTGCTATATAATGCTCTGCATCATTGCAAGCATACTGGCATACCCCCTCGGGATTTGTTTGATGAGGTATTCACCGTGTTCAAATCGGACGGAACCCCGGAGACTTCAGGAGGAGTCAAGAAGCACGCATTCTTGCGTAAAAACACTGTGGTCTTCTCCTGCCCGGCTCTGAACGACCTCATTACCAGTTTGCGAACATTCTGGTTCCGCTTCCACAGCTCCCACTCCGTCCGTGACCCTGAGCTACATAGGCGATTACGGTCGGACCCATCGGAACTGCTTGAGCTGTTCGACCTCGCTCTTCGAAAAGGTCCTGAGGCATGGGTCAATAGTGAAAGTACAGCAGACCAATATCCTCACGGTGGCATCACCAAGCCGTCCCCAGTGTTGCTCACCACGTTGGCCCCTTGCAACATATTGCCCGCCGTCGACATTCTGCGCAGCTCGTCAGACAAGACTATTGCAGGTCCAGCTTGTTCAAGCCCTCGCGCTATATCTACCACTCTCCACGGTCCACCCAAAACTCGTGGTCAGAAACGTGCCCTCGAGTCCGCAAACGTGGTACCCATCCCTCCTTCGAAGAAGATCAAGGTTGACCGAAGTGATGCCCAGCAGCAGAGGAAGAAGCGACGCCATTCGGCGAGGCTGCACGCGAGATCTAAACAACGGATATCCGACAAATAAGGACTGGCTTTGTCAGTTCTTTCTGCGGATATCAACGTAGCTGGCCACAATAGCATCTGCCCCAAGAGCAGTGTCCCGGGTACTTCAAATCAATCGAGCCGAGTGAAGTTACTCGGTTGTGGCATTGTTCACTTGATCATCGTGCCGGCTCGACCTCATTAGGACCTCGCGGTGATCCGCTTGGTGTAACCATCACGCACGCGCAGCGCAATGAGAGCACTTCAAAAGCTCGTTCAAGCGTGCATCGAAGATACTAAAAGGCTTGAAACAACCCCTCCATCCAGAGACGTCTGATTAGGGTGAAGCCTGCTCCACCTTCTCAAGTCAGGTCTACGGATCAGAACCGCTGCGGCGAAGCCCTCTGCTTCTTGCTCACTGAACCTACATTCGTCCCATACCTTCAATGAACCTTTCGAAGCTGTTTTCTTTTTGCCATTTCAATGATGCTGTACTATGTTAGCGTTAACGTTATTGTTGTCTATTGCCGGGTATACATACGAAACGCTAATGCGATAGCTCATACCTGTAAGTTATGGACCTAAGTTGAGTCACGCTCAGTCGTGACAAACTCGCGCACCGGCTAAGACAAATTTGCAGCACACTAGTGTACTTGGTTAAAGTACTAGTGGGCAGTAGAGCTTCAAAGCTTCATGATCATTCAGTGGGTTGAGTATGTAGTACGACAACATCACTACGGTAGCAAAGACATGGGTACAAGCCCTTGGAATAAACTATAATCAATTCGGAGCACGCACATGCGACTGACTCCTCTGCTTATACGGCGCCTTGCGGACTGGTTTGGCCTTCGGTGCGACCAATGTATCACCCTTCGATGTCGCAGGTTCACCATCGTTGTTGCCCGAGCCAACCGCTGTGGTTCCGTCCAATATTCCTTCCAACCCATCCTGCCTCGCATCCGTAGTAGTATTGCCAGTACCACCTACGAGCGTAGTCGATCGTTCTGTCATGTCTTTGATCTCTCCCACTATCCATTTCTCCCACGGCTGGGCCGTCATCCTTACGTGGACTCCTTGAGTTACTTGCACGCGTTCTGCAACGAGCCATTCGCCGTCTTGATTCCAGGCGTCTTGCCCCTCCTTCAATGTGTCGTCGAATAATTGAAGTAACTGCTTCGGGTTTTTCTCGAGCTCCTCGTGTTTCTCTTTGAAGGCTGTACCTCCCTCGTCACGGGCGTCCTGGTACTCTCCCCAGTACTTGTGCAGCTTTTTGATGAGGGACATTAAGGGCTGGCACCCGAATTCCAGAGGCATCTTGGCCTTCGAGAGGAATCTACTCTTGTGTGTCCCTCCTACTTTTGTAGGGCAAGTTGCAGAATCGTCACATTCATCGAATAATTGTGGATTGACTTTTCCGTCGTGTTTGCAATGTTGAATGGCCATATACAAAAGTACCCAAAAGAGAGCCTCTGCATCGTCGTGGAAAGAAGGGGCTTTGCGCAAGTCTTCCAACAGAGCAATTGATGCAAACTGCCAAACAGACTACATGCACAATCAGATCGAGCCGGGGACCTGCGAACCACGAGAGCCACTCACAGAAATGGACAGCTGGGAACGCTGAACAGACGATGTGCTCCTGGAATTCTCCCAACCGCTCAGCAAACCTCGGGCAAGCTTTTCAGGGCCCGATGTGTACTTGGTCCCAGAAATCATGATCGTCTCATTGCTGATATTTCTATGAAGTATACCCTTCTTGTGCGCCTGAATCAGAGCTATAACACAGTTTATTGTTTTATGAGCTGACCCGGAAGAGAACAGATGACAATCACCCACAATACAGAGCATCACGGATAACCTGCACGAGTTCTTTCGCACTACTTGCAGAGGAAAGCGGATATGCCAACTTCAGAATAAGACGATGGTGAACGCGATTGTCGAGTGGCAAACAGTGCAGCCGCCACGCCTTCACGTCCTCAGAGTTGTCCTTGGACCACTTGGCCACAGGGGTCATCTGCAGCTTCCCGTCCAATGTTTTGACATCGCCACCGAGCATAAGGGGAGCGACGTGAGCAATTTTGAGCGTTTTGAGGTCGCCATAGACATCCGTTTCTGAACGAGCTGTCTCGACGCGCCATATGTCCTTGAGCAGGCAAAGCCTGTCAGGAAGCCTCTTCATGTCGTCTATGTCTTTGTCCATGTCAAGTTCGTCCACACCGAGCGCAATGTAAATCTGAGTCCCAGGTCCAAACGGCAACAACCTCTCGCGGAACGATCTGATGATAACGAAATGTTTGATCTCCGCGGACTGTGAATCGACGACAGGAATCTTGTATGCTTCGTGACCCTTGTGATAGGATGGTGAGGCGGAAGGGATGCTGCGCACTTTACCTGCTCTCTCAAGCTTTTTGAACTGGTTGAGAGCAGCCAAGAACACATCACGCTCCTTGGGACTCGCAAGAGAAACAGTGACATCAACACCGCGCTGCTCCTCCGACATCCTCTCATACCGCTCGAAGAATTCCAAGAGCAATTGAGGGGTCTTAGTGTACGGTATGAGTACCGAGACGATAACGCCTGAGCGATCGCAGATGTATTGTCTGGCATGGCTACCATAGACACCCACTGCAAAGGTGTACGCACGTCCAGGCTGACGAGACAGTTGTGCTCCAAGGTAAGAGAATATTTGCCCGCGGATCGTGATGGCATCTAAGTTATCGACCTCTTCGAGCATGTCGTTCGATTCAGGGTCAATATCGTCGGAGCGATGCGGATCACGAGATGACAATCGTTTGAACTCGAAGAATATCTCCAACTTGCCCCAGCGCAACAATATGATTTGAGGCTTCTCCTTCGGGTACACCGCACTATCTGGCCTGATCAGGGTACCCGAGAACTTGTCAATTAGAGAAGAACAATCAATGATCTCGAAGTCTTCGAAGACCTTCAGTTGTTTGAGGGCTTCAAGCTAAGGGAACGCATTAGCAACAAATATGGGGAGCTAACAGTGATGGCATGCGGTTGACTTACAAAACGCCGCTGAAACTCTTTCTCAGTACGCGCTTGGGGTACCCGATTGAAGGCACCGAGAGGCACCTCTCGCGGTTCGAAGGGTTCTGGCATAGGCAAGAACGCGTCATAAAGCGTTCTAATGGGCATCGGCCCTACCGAATATCCATGCGACAATTCTGCTACTAGGTTGTAGATGTTACCAGCTGAAGGTTTGACAGATGCATACGGGATATGATTGTCCACAGAATACTGCTGAGGAGTGGATTCCCTAGCATTTCTGGGAGAATTTGAGTCGGACATTCTAGCGTGACGGACGTAGAAAGTGTTCGAGATGGTGCGAGCAGATGAAGGTGGAATACTGACACGCGTCTCAACCACTCGCATTAGACAACGTGTTCGGCTATCGAATCACGCGTATGGTTCGCAACCATTGTTCGAAATCGACGAATTTGGCTTTGGAACCACGCACACGTGACCGTGTTCACAGCTATGCTCCAGCAACGATTTGGCATGTCATGGTTTGCGGTATCCTCAGTGCGACCAATTTCGAGTCGGTTGGTGTTTGACAACTTTGAGCGTATGTCTGTAGCTTTGTGAAGTCAGTTTGTGCTATGGCGAGCGAAGTTCTACAGTATACAATCACCCGAAGATGAACAGCCAATCGAAGCAGTTTTTGCCACCGCACGCAGCTTCTTCAATGAAGTAGTGATACCGATTTCAATATCGGCCCTTGATACCATAAAGAGCTGTCTGGCATGAAGAGAAAGGTTTGTTGAGCCTCGAATTGATACAAATCACTCCTAGAACTGGCAGAAAGAATACTCGCCTATTCTTGTGAAAGTCTTTATACACGCGTACTCAAGTCACCCTGAGAGCGCGAGACATGCCAATTCTTCAAGTTGACGACACAAACTGGAAGGAGCGGCGGTCCCAAGTCGCTGCACTAGTCCTGCAACGCTGACTCACCACCTCTCACCACATGCTTATTCCGAGTGAGCTTTCATGCGTCGAAGCAGATCCGCCACCACGGCATCCGGCAGATTGCGTGCATGGATATGAGTCGGCGTGAGCAAATGTGATACGACCAAAAGAGGGGCGATTGTTATGAGACATGGAGTTCCTGCGGCGTTCTCTATCCAGTAGAAACCAAGGAGTTATGTCATATTGGAAAGGGGCCGAAAACCTCAAGCATGTTCAGTAGAGATGGATCAGTTTTGCTTCCTTTGCTCCGTCGTGCACGTGCTTCAATCTTCATGAGTTCGTTCAACCAATGCACATCCCAATGCTCTGTCCCGGGAGGAGTCATCAACGATTGCCATGTCTGTGGATTTTCGCGCATATCCTCTGATCCCAGCCTCAACATTCTCCGAGTCGGCGTCTCAAGTTTCAACGTGGAGATCATGTCGAGTCGACGGAGGGTATTCACTTTCTTCAACTAGAGGTAAAGGGATCCGAGGGTGAATACTACAGCTGTAGCGATAGCTATGACGCATACCCAGATTTGGGTGCGACTTGATAAAGTCCTCCCGCCAGGCTTTATCCCCTTCCGTATAAGCGTCAGAACCTTCAGTAGGTCGCGGCATCGGATCGATTGCTTGGGATGATTTTGAGGGTTGAGGCGTCTCAGGTTTCCGCTGATGGAGCAACTCTGCATAATCAGAGTCTGGTTTTACGATATGTATCGCGAACTTCTCTGCCGTCGGATGCATTACGAAGTGATGTTGATCGAGACATTAAGTAGCGAACGTCACTGCGCATAGTCATGCCGTTTCCAATGTTGTCGATACATGTATTGATGTTACCCAAGCCATATTGATCCATCCGGTGGGCATCAAACCAATTGGCTTCGATTTTCGGTACAATGTACGTGTTGTGGGTCACTACGGAAGTTACAAGAAGTCAAGTCATATCCCGTCAATGTCAATAGAGAGATTGAAACACCCACTTCCAGAGTACCGAGTGATGATGCAACGCTGGTCCACTGATTTGACGAGGATAGACGTAGCCGTGTTTGAACAACCAGCCTCCCCACAGTGTGCTACGTCAATCCTGTAACTCCTGCGATCTCGATCGACGCCAGTGAGCCTGTAAGGAATCATGAGGGAAAATCCATGCGGAAAACTGAGTGAGTACTTCGTAGTCGACAGTGAGATGATGTGTCGAGATGATATAAGTAGCTTCCGGTTACCAGATGCACGGTGTTAGACGACACTCGCGTATTGTCTGGTCGAAGAAGATGAGCGTCGCTGCCTTGACCGTTGAGGACCACACGACAAACATCCATTACAAGCTGATAATCAACGACATAGTCATTCAGAGTGGGTTCCGAGCCAGACTCTGGGATCAGGGGGCATAGGCTGGCAGAGAGAACAAGTTCATACGCTGGTGGGAGTAAGGGTGGAGAATGACGACTCCCTTGTGCGAACGTGAAACGTTCCGAGGAGAAGGGAGCTCGAGAGCATTGCGCGCCGCGACGACCATACGACGACCATCCTGAGCAAGCTGAACAATGTGTAAACAAAGCGTGTACTACTGCAAATAAGCTTGTAAACAGTAAGTGAAGAAGTTAGAACTGGCAAGAAGATGGAATCAATCTTTTGGGAAACTGAGTAGATAAGATAAGGTCTAGAAAATCGTCCAATTGCCGGCGCCGCGGAGCTCGAACGACGAGGTTCGGACTGGGAGAACTCTGGAGACTGCCAGCTCTGCAGAGCTTGAGCAAGACGCAGTGCCGTACTTCCAACTTGAATTCAGTAAGTAGTAATCAGCGACCTACCGTACTGCTATCAGGTCCTTCTCCGTTTGTAAGTATCCCAAAATGAATCTCGGGGACTGAGACTTATAGGCCTGCTTGTCAGCACTGGCGGTTGATAAGTGCTCGAGTACGAGTACATGCTCATCGACCCCGTTTCGACCAAATTTTCAACCTGCATTCATATTGTGTCGCCGAAAGGCCACGATGTAAGTCCCATCAAAAACGCCGTGAGCCGCGGTATCATTGACCTCGCGTCCCACCAGTCCTACTGAGACCACTTTGGTAAACGCTTGTCAACGACTGGCAAGTTGAACCACATACTATGACCTTGAACCTAGATGTGCTCACGCACATCTTGTGGTTTCTACCTCCAACTTTGGGCTGGCCGAACACGAATCTTCTGAACATGATGGCTACGTGTCGTGCGCTATATGTACCATGCTGGTCTTGTCGTCCTACTTGCTCACATTAATATCGGCTTGCCCTATGATCCCGGTGACAACGGCGGGCCTAGGCTCGCGTGGTTCTTCCGTTTCATGGTTCATGACAAGCCGCGAAAATGCCAACTCATCCGGAGCTTTCGCCTCGAACTCTTGAAGCATGATGGCTATACAATGCAACGGCTTCTCGAAGGAAATATAGTGGACCAGGTTGCTTCCATTCTTGCATGCTGCAGTAACCTCCAGGCTTTGGCGTTACCGGACTGTGAAGCATGGATGCAGTGTGATGCTATCCCGAGAGCCCTCAACGCACTAACCAACCTCCACGAGCTCAAGTTTCTCCTAACTGAAGGCCCCAAGAATAAAACTATACAGTTTCTGTCAGATCTGGAGTTACCCAAGCTCGAGAGACTCTTCCTGTTACGCCACCATCGCTTCTATGTTGACGATTTAGGATGTCCCCTTGTCATTGCGCATCAGTGCAGGACAACTCTCCGAGTTCTACAGTTTCCGCCATG
This sequence comes from Panus rudis PR-1116 ss-1, assembly GCA_022160315.1. Lineage (NCBI taxonomy): Eukaryota > Fungi > Basidiomycota > Agaricomycetes > Polyporales > Panaceae > Panus > Panus rudis. Next base: position 58,274 of record MU275272.1, read on the forward strand.
CGAGCTCCAACTCGTTGATAGCGTTTATCCCATGCTGAAGACTTTCATCCTCGAATTCATGCATATAAACACAGCCCACATCAGCACCATCACCAGCAATCTCGTGCAGTCTCTTCCCAACCTTGAACATCTCTTACTCGGCACCCTCACTCAAGGTCGTGGTCATGGTCGATACAATGCAGAACCTGCAGGGAGCGTCACTCCAAGAATGGGGTTTATCCACCAGAACAATCGGAAGGAGCAATACAAACTCCGCATGTGGCCTCGACTCGACATCCTCGGCGGAAACGTCTACGCTTTGTACTTGTTCGCGATAGCGTGTCCTGTGCGTTACTTGCAATTGCAGGGCGAACTACTTGTTCCACAAGAGATGGTCATGTTGAGAGAGATCCTGGATTGCTGTCGACCCTCGTCGCTGAAGGTGGACATCGAACTGGGACAAGAGGGTTTCAAAGTCCACCACTTACAAATGCTCATTCCCGAAGAGTGTGCCCGGGGAATTTCCCAGCTTGTAGTAGACTTCAATTTCCCAATTGTGCCTGACAGTAACTTGGTCATAATCATGGTGAGTGCATACGGTCATTGACCTCTCTCTGGTCTGAAAACAGCGACTGATTGGATCTGCCTTTGATATTTAGGAGAATATCTACGCCCTTCTCCAGCTCATGCCTCTCACGTTCCTCCATATCAGTCTCTACCGTAGACTTAAGTGGCAGCTCGGAAAAAAATTCCGCTCAGATTCTACGTCCGGATACAAAGTTAAGGTTCACGCGTTGGATCCGGACGTTGTCGCATATGAGATAGCGAAACGGGTGCCCACCCTTCAATATCTCACGCTGATCAGACCCTGGACAGAGCACAACCAATCTTGGGAGATTCATAGAGGAGAGCACGGGCCAAATCTCATACAGAAACCCCCCCTTTTCGTGTACAAGTTGGATGAGTTTGGGATGGGGGATGTCCGCGCCTCGTACTATTCCGCGTAGAACCGTGAGCTTATGAAATGACATTGCCACGCTTGTCATTGCCACCCTCTTTCATACCCTAATACTGGTACTGTCCTAGGTTGGAAACCTGATGTGCGGGGGTCCTCGATCGTTGCGCGTTACAATCACCACGTTATGCAGTCGGAAATGCCACTGGTAATTTCAGGGTGTTGCACGTGCAGAGTGGTCACAGTGAAGTTCGAACCTTGTGTTGTAACAGCGTCTTCCGTACAGAAGCGGTCACAGACCACATCTACCGTGATACAATTCGCTCATGACGAGTTAACGGTTCCATGTTTAGTGCCACGGCAATGGGTAAATATTATTGTCAGGGAACACGGTTAACGAGATGGCAATTCACACCGTCTGTACAAATACAAAATCTGAACTTACACGCACCATAGAATGAATCACTCCTTTCAACTATCCAACTCGAACGAAGGGGAAAGCGAAGGAGACAAACATTACGATCACACGGACTCAGTCGCAGTAGCTTCACTCATCTTCACCCACAAACCTCCCTACATAGTATAACGCCAAGCAATCCATTAGCTCTCTATGCTGACCATCGAGATGGCGAAAGGAAACGCACCTTGACACAGGAAGTCAAATGGTTCATCAACCAAATCTTATCGTCCTTCCCATTCGAGCCTTTCGACTCGGAGTACCCGGGTGGAGGGATCGATTCGGGGTGGACTTGTTGCACAAGCTCGATGGAGGAGAATTGTTGTAGGAGGCGGATGAGCATGAATGATGTTTCGTTGTATGCGAACTATCAATGTTCCGTAATGTGAACGGAGTGCAATCAGGGTTAACTCAAGGTATGACTGACCTGTTGACCGAGACAAATTCGAGGACCGGCGTTGAAAGGTAGGAAGATGAAGGGATTGGGAGTAAGGTACTTGGAGCACCTCTCATCGAGGAACCTATCAGGGTCGAACTCAAGAGCTACAATAATCGTCCACCCGTTAGTCAGCTATCTCTTCCTGGCCGGAAGTCACGATGCGGTGTGTACGAACCATCTGGGCCCCAAAGATCTTTACGACGGTGCATCACAGCGACTGAGTATACGCATCTGTGAAGCATTCATGAGTTAAGTTGAGCGGGGTGAGGATAGAAAAGTGAGAGTAGACTGTACCTCGTCCGAGGAGGGATATAGTAAGGCGGCAGACCGGGCTTAGATGGCCAGATGGAGTCGTTGATGGAGAACCTATCCGAAAATGAGAGACCGACCATCATCAAGAAGAACGAACTCGTCACTCGTACCGAACGTTGAATGGACTGCAGAAACGATGATCAGTTAAAGTATCTACCAAAGAGGTTGCAGCAAGAACTTACACGGCAGGGTACAACCGCAACACCTCTAAAACAAGGGCAGATCTGTCAGAACGTTTTCTCGACGGTGCAGACACGATAGGAGACATACCATTGATGAAAGCCCTTAAGTACTTCATCTCCCTGATATCATCGTACGTAGGCCTTCGCGAGCTCCCAACTTTGCTAAGAATCTCTTCACGAAGACGATGCAGGATATCGGGGTGTTCCGAGAGTTTGTATATGGCGAAGGTGAGAGTGGCTGCGGTCTGTAAGGTATGGAAGGTGTGAGCGCATATGGTCAAGATGAGAAAGAGGGAGACGCACTGTGTCGCGTCCTGCGAGGAGGATGTTTAGAGTCTCGTCTTTAAGTATCTTAGGATCTTCAACGACATTGAGCAACCAAACATGAAAGAACAAAGCTATCAGTTAGGCTCACCATCCGTCAACTTGACCAAATGTCCAAGCAACGTCTCATCCTCCGCAACACTCTTCACATCCTTCTCACCAACACCCCCACCTCCACCCCCCGCCGCCTTCTTCTCCAACGCATCCTTCAAAATCGGGTCAATGAAACTATCAATAACCTTCATAGGCCCCGCCACGCTATCGCTAAAGATCTCCGTCACAGGCCAAGCAGCGGTCTTCCTCGACCTACTGGACGAGTTCAACTGAGCTTCGAGGAAAGCTTTGGAGAAGTCGTTTGCGAGGGAGGGTTCTTCGGGGATACGGGAGAGAGGGGACGTAGATGGGTAGGGGAGGCGGGCGGAGAGGGAGCGGACGTCTTGGCCGAAGAGGAATTCGGTGGCGGAGTCGAGGGTGAAGCGAGAGACGAGGTCCTGTGTGTGGTTTTGGTTGAGGTTGGTTGGGGAGTGGTGCCAGTCAGAAGTAGGACGGAGTACGCACCTGCCAGTCGATAGCTTGACCTTCCTTCATCCGTTCTCGAAGTTGGTTCAGAGCATCCTCGGCATGCCTACAACTCGTTCAACCCATCGCCCTTCAAGTAACCTAACTATATGCGCACTCACCTATCGAAAATATCAAAATGCGAGATCCTATCCTTGCTAAAGAAAGGTCTCGTCATGGACCGATGGAACCTGCAAGTTACGTATGCCACCTCTCATTAGCTCTTCATCATCATACTATCGAGATAGGACAAAGCCTATCATCCGGCTCGCGTCACTGATGGGATGGATGAGAACTCACTTCCACATATCACCTAGTTCATTGAAGGGTGAGGGTAAAGTGGAGCACAAAGATTCTCAGAACTCGCAAGTCTAAAAGCTTAATGAAGGGCTTCGACACCACTCACCATCCGAATTGAATACTCCCGTTCCAAGAAGCGTATCCATCTGGAAGCGGAATAGGGGACCTGAAGTTCAGAGCGATACAGATGAATTGACATTGCATAGAAGCATAGCGTGAATCCCAAACCTTTCTCGTAGTTGTTGAATTCAGTTGCTAGGATCATCTTGGTTGCGGGTTAGTGTTGGGTATATGCGCGTCCCGAGAAGTCTGTATAGTACCTTGATATGTTCTGGTTCGGCAGTGAAGATCTACACGAACAATGAGATCTGCTGCAGGGGGTCAGAGCATGAACACATTCACTCACCCTATCCTCTCCCAACAAGCGGAAATTGAAGGTATACCCATACTCATGCGCCCAATCATAGAAGATAGAACCTACAACCCCAATTCAAATCAGACATGTCATATTCGACCCAAAGAAGGCAAAACCTCAGCGTACCAAGGAAGCGAGTATGGAAGTTCTTCTGCATCCTACTCAAGAGATCCAACCCACCCGGTAACTTCGCCTTGACCCTCTTTGGCAAAACCGCGTTCCTCGCAGCAGCGTTCCGTTCATTGCGACGGTACTTCAAGAAATCGGCGGCAACGACGAGGAGGGGGAAGGAAAGCACGTAAGTGGCTACTACAGCCCAAGTGGGGAATGAGTACCCCTTTGAACGAGCGATATGGATGGTGGCGTATACGAGTGCGAGGGGGATGACGACGCGATGGAGTCTCGTTGAGAGGTAGATGATCCCAGGTGTCGGACGCATCTTCCACCTTCAAGTTGAACTTGCGAAGCGAATGAGAGACGAGGGATTACGAAGACAGGGGTGAATGGAGGTCAAGCAAACTCCCGAGGAAACCACTATTAGTACCAACCCACCAACAAGCACGACGGTCCGAGAATGTGTCAGAGGAAATGAGTGGTCCCGGGCCTGGCAGGAAACGACACCGAGGATCGCTAGCCGCTACGCGTACGAGGGTTATAGACTACGCAAGCCTCGGGCTTCAGCCTGAGAACTGAGATCCCCGAAGGTGAATGGATATCACAAGGTGTTCAGAACACTATATAGCTGAGTTTCTCAAGCACCGCTCGCGCTCACCTCTTTATATAACCTTCAGACTCGGATGAGGGGTGAGAGTACTAGTGAGAGTGGAGGAAAGGGGGCTTGACGTCCTCAGTTGTAAGTAGGTCCTTTTGTACTACTCCGTGCTCACGGGACGAAGGTACGAACCGCCGGAGATCTGCAGCTCTTTTCCGAGGTAGAGGTGGCTGAACAAGAATGAGAGCCTTCGCTACGGAGGCGAAGAGGGATCCGATCAAGATGATACGCGTGCAGCGCAAGGGAAGAGTGAGGAAGAGTGGGCGATGTGCATATGATCTATGTATGGGGTTTGGGTTTGTTCAAATTGGATCTAGCAAGTGGTGCTAGCGAGAATGTGATTCTCTGTTCGTAGACCAATGATAGTCCTCGACATGCTCTTGACGTTCATCTCGGTGTGGCCTCGGTGTTCACAGCAACAACGCTGCGGGATCCCACCTTCATGCGTTGAATCAGTGAGAAACATGGTCTCAGGTCTCACCGTCTCAGGGTCATGGAATTCAGAGACACAGACAAACCTGGGAACTTGGAAGGTTGTCTGTGCGTACATCCTACTTACTGTCTTATGGTACGTTCAAGGCCCTCATTTCACTCACTGACCCCACCTTCCACTGTCCAGGACGTTGAAGAAGGATGGGAAGACAATTGAATGACGAGATGGATATGACAGGATTGAAAGAACCGCAACCGCGCAACGAGATGTGATGGAGATATAGGGAGATGCTGATAGGCGGATCACGGTTATCAGATACGTAACGTATCTAATCTACTGCCGGGATCGCCTGGCAATTGAACTAGACGTCTGTCACCTTTCGAATTCACTGAGGAAGGAAGAGAAGTATAATTGACATCCTGTTATTCACTCAGCTCGTATTGTAAGGTCGTGCTCTGTATCTAACTAACAAAATATCTTGAAGAATGCGAAGCAAGCGAGGAACACGATTTGCCACAGATAAAATATACTTACAACCGCAGCACCAGTGGCGCACATTATCACAGCACCAATCTACGTTAGTACGTCTCCAACTCCAACTCCCTCTCCTCGCCTCTACTAAAGCCTTCTCCGGGCGAAGGTGAGGTGGACGCGAGGCAACCCTCCAAACCGGCTCATATGTTCAAATTGATGTTCTCCGGGTCACCACCGAATCGCGAGGTTGACAATATCTTAATTCATGATTCATACATACCTTTCTTTCGTCCGTCGTAATCAAAATTCATCCTTGGGCTAAGGGATGTAAGTATGTATGTAGGAGGTGACAGATCACCGACGTACATTCTGTAACTTCGGTTCCGGGAAGGTGTACAAACGTCGGTGCCGAGGAAATATCTAGGCGAGCTGACAGGGTATGTACGTAGGTTCACGTAGTTTGGTGTACGTAGATTGAAGAGGCTGAGAGTGAAGCGGGACGTTGAAGCAGGTTGTTGAAGTAGGTTGTTGAGGTAGAATATTAGTGAAGTCTGAAGCTCTATGTAGCTGAGTGTCCGTGGATGCCAGAATCGTTCCAAACCTGAGCGAGGGGGGATAAGGAGACATAGGGGAACCAGGAGGATACATCGAGAAAAAGCCGAAGGTATATTCTCAATGAGGTCCTGGTCTGGCCGTATGTACAATAGTTCGCCTATCCCGGCCTCGGGAAATATTGAGATTCAAAGCCCTGAGCCGAGAAAGGACTTGGAGATGACAAAAGGAATGAACGCTTCGACACCTTCACGATTGATTGAGGACGGCGAGTAATGTGAAACTGAGATTCGAGTCTGGGCATTAAACATTGAGCGGTACGATGATACTGGGCGAGGAAACCAGGATAGACGAGACATCGCCACAAACCGGAACGACCTCAGGAGTCAAGTGCTGCTTGCTTGTCCATACTTCCTCTTCACAAAAGCCTTTAACATTCGACTCCCCGTCGTCCAGAGTAGACCCACAAGAGGAGAGATCTCAGAGCTCATCGTTCCACCCAATGACTCGGAAGAACAACAGTGGACACTGGTTTCCTTGACGAACTTGCCGGTACCGGAGATCGATTGTAGTCTCGAAGCCGAAGAGAGAAGCACCCGCTGCCAAGCATTCCAGGGAGGCGACGATTGATTGAGGATGAAGGAGATTGCTGTACCTGTAATTGGGATCTGAGAGGTTCCGAGGAGTCGAATGGCAAGGGCCTCTTCTGCGGGGGCCAGTGATATAAGACGAGGAACGTAAGCAGTAAGCACCTCCGAGTCAAGTTTTCGCTATCAAAGGTGAAGCACTCCAGATTCTGAGCCGTACTCTGTTCGTTCTAACCTTTCTGTCGTCTGTATGTACCTTCGTCTAGATTCGTACCTAGACCTTTCCTATGTCCGCCCCGCAAACTTAGTTAGTCAGGCTACGAAGATGCCGGCATAGGGGCCACCTAATGATCTTGCATCCTTTGTTCCGGTTACGGCCAGACTGAATTGAAGCGTGAGCCTTGGACGATGGGTGAGAAGTACGCGGTATCACGGCGCTATAGCGTGTAAGTCCACTGTGCGAAAAGAGGGAGGTGCATAGCACTAACACCGGAAAGTGCGCATTGTGATAGGCTGTGCTGTTCATGTCTCCAGACTGCTCTTGTGTGTCAAACGCCTTGGGGCACCGATCGCAATTGGTCTGTACCGAGGTTGGGTATGTCTGGATGATAAGCGTAGGTCAGCCCAGGCGTAGCTGAACACAGGAGCGAGAATACGCCATCGTTCGTTTCGAATGGACGAGACGGGTCGTGAGGCAGGACGATTTGTATTTGGAAGATGCTGGAAGATGCCAACGGGTCAACGATGGGCAGACGGGGGTGATTGCGCTTAGCCGCTTGGTCGTTGGCCAATCCGGTTTGAGTACCTGCAGACGTTCCACAGGCACTCTGGCGTTCCTGAAGTTCAGCACAAAGAACGACATGCACAAAGAACGTGCAGCAAAGGCGAGAGTGCCTCCGTGGAGGGACAGGCAAACCTAGGTGCTAACCAAATGCGGACAGACACCTCTGGGTCGTGGGAGCCACGCGAGCGCGAGAGGGAACTGACGTCACGGGGGCCTGGGCCGCCCGGAAAATGGGGGAGGCGAGGTGGTCGTCATTTATTTATTATTTCTGCTTTCACTCAGCATCACTCCGACAACAGAACACACTCGCTGTCGAGCGACACAATGGCAGCGCCGCCACGACCGCCGCAGACTCCGCTCGAAGCAACGGTGAAGGGTGCGCCGACGCCGGCCGTGGACGCCGGAGGAGAGCTGGAGGGGACGGCAGAGTTTGCAGAGGCGATCTCGGCCAGATTTTCTCGGTCAGGCACTACCACTCTCATCGCACTCGATGCTCCACCTCCTCTTCCTCAGACGTCCTCTCATCCTCTTTCTCTCCGTAGCATGGCTCTATCGCCCCAGCAGAACCCGCACAGACCACCCGCAACTGGCCCCGTGACCCCCGCCGCCGCCTTCCCCGTCGTCGTCCCCGCTCAGCTCCCCGACGTCCTCGCCGACCCCGACGCACTCCTCCTCGACATCCGCCCACACAATGCCTACCTCACCGCACGCATCCAGCGCGCCCTCTCCCTCTCCGTGCCCTCCATGCTCCTCAAGCGGCCCAACCTCTCGCTCGCTCGTCTCGCAGAGATGATGCCCTCGAGCTCGGACCGCGCAAAGTTCGCAAACTGGAGGACAGCCTCGCGCATCGTCGTATATGACGCCGACAGCACCTCGCTTGCCATGGGGAGCAACCTCCTTGGTCTCCTGCGCAAGTTCCGCGGCGAGGGCTTTGAACGCGAGGTCGCATGGCTCAGAGGCGGGTTCACAGCAGTATGGCGGGAACAGCCTGGACTCGTCACGCAAGACCCCCCTCCGCCTGAAGAAGACGAGGAGGACGCCTCGGCGAGCGTGTCCATGGCCAAGACGATGTCGGCCCCCGCTTCGGTGGGCACCTTTGCTTCCAACGTCCTCAGGACGAAACATCTGCCCATGTCCGCTTTCACAATGTCCACGACGACGACCCAGCACTCTTCATCAGCCAGCTATATTCCTCAGGTAAGCATCCGGTCTTGTGTTCAGCATGCACCTCCGAGTCTCGCTCTCCATCCCTATGCCTCCTGACCCTGCGCTCGGAATACGTTTGTTGCGCTTGTATTGCAACACTCTGATCGCGTGGATATAATGATCTGGAGTTTTGGTGAGGATTTGCGAGGAGTTCGGCCAAGTCCGAGGCTGCCCGGGGCACCACTCTGCTCCTCCGGGCAGTCCATCTTCCTTTCTTGCCATGTTCTGTCATCTCGATCGCTTCTTGATGACGTCGCCCTTCCGCTATCTGTCTCGAATGCTGTCATCGGGACGGAATGTTTGTAGGATTCGTGCCCAAATATCCCGCCCGGCCTTGTGTCGAAAGCTACTTTTTGACCGTTTTTCGCGATTTATCGGGGCGGCGTTGTTTGGGGAAAATCAGTTGTGTTGCTTTGCATTTTCCCCAGACCGTCCTCGGTGATCCAGGCGAATCTTGCATTCGTTCGGTGATTTTCATGGCAGATGTATTCGGGTGCGGGGATGGCAGGTGGAATTATTCGGCATCTAGCTCCGTGTTTCATCACAAGCACATCGTCGGATGGATTACTGATTGTTCTATGTTACACAGGCTGGTGCATCCGCAATACCCCCGACGCCCATGGCTCCTCGAGCAGACCCATTCGCATCATCGGCGGGACCATCTTCATCCTCATTTTCGCTCCGTCTACCTCCTCCAGGCCGAGCATCTGCTCTTCCAAGCGCATTACCAGGCCTTAAAGAAGGTGAAGAGCTTAAAGCCGTTAACCCTCCTGCGGGCCAGGAGAAGCAAGCGTTCCCGCACGACGCTGGACGATCTAGTTTACCAACGCCGCATCCTATGGCTATGACAGGAGGGTACGCGCGACCGCATTATACCTCCATGCCCCATGCACGCCCGGTACGTCTCTTGTATATCGTTGAACCTTGTGGGAGGTGACATTCATTTCAAGGGACACCAGATGGCCTTTAACCCGTTCTTCGATACGATCCGACAGAATTTGGAGCTTGCACGTGGTGCTCAGTCACATGACTCTAAAGGTGGCTCTGGGAATGGCCAAGATGGGATTGCGTTGAGGTTACCGAGGAGAGTAAGGAGACGGGTTGGGGAGTTGCCGTTTGAGTGGTTGAGACAGATTGCGAGGAAGAGTCGGAAGGATAGGGCACCTGAGTCGAGCAGTACTGATACGAGCGAGACGGGGGATGATGATGATATGAGCGTGACGAGCGATGACGATAAGGCTGTCCAACACAAACACGCTCACGCCCAAACCTCGACGACGAGGACGGGATTGAAGGAACGTCCTTCATCGGAATCGACGTCACCTACCAACTCTTCGGCTGAAGACCTCACACGTGCGCTCGCTATGCAGTTTTACAAGATTGAGCTGGGAGAGCAGAAGAGGTTGATGGGTGTTATGGAACATCATTCGAAGGAGAGTGGGGTGGTTATTTCGGGACCGGCGATGCAGAAGAGCGCTACTTCGGTGGGCACTACTCCTCTTCATCCCTCTGGAATCGCGTCCGGGACCACGCTCGGGATTGGGAATGCTGGGATTGGGATTGCGAGTGCCAGTGCGAGTGCCAGTGGAGTCCCTGTTGCGAGGAGTGCGAGTTTTGCGGGAATCGGGGCTGCTGGTCTTGGGACTCAAGGCCAGGGTATTGCGCAGACCATGATCCCCCTACCTGATCCTCCCCCTGCGAAGGAAAAAGAGAAGGAGAGGGAGCATAGGAAGAAAAAGAAGAAGGAGACGTTCCCGTATAGTATCACTGCCGGCGTCGAGAAAGGTGATAAGAATCGGTACGTTGGTTTTTTGCTTCTACTTCTTTGCGTTGCGGTCTGGGAGAGATCAGTGCTGATATATGTTGGATTGTGTTTGTGTTTAGGTATCGCAATATCTGGCCGTTTGAGCACGCTCGTGTTCGGTTGATGCGTAGGTCGTCTCAGGAGGACGATTATATGAATGCGAGTTTCGTTCAGCCGTTGGGTACGACCAAGAGGTATATTGCCACGCAAGGTCCTCTCCCAGCTACCTTCACCGATTTCTGGACGTAAGTCTCGCCATTTTCATCGCTCTTTTCATCTTGAATGAGGAGCTCACGTTCGTCCCGTCCAAATAGGCTATGTTGGGAACAAAACGTCCACGTGATCGTCATGCTCACTCGTGAAGTCGAGTCCGCCACTGTTAAATGCGGAAACTACTGGAACGAAGGGGAGTACGGGCCTTTACGGTTAAAACTCCTCGAGACGAACGATACGCCGGAGAAGGAGAAGAAACGAAGAGAGAGCGAGTTGGCTTCTGGGTTCTTCAACCTTCCTACGGTATCTTCCGGTAAGACCTCAAGTCGGAGTAAGCGGCGCAGACGCGGTGGACACGATGGGAAGGGTAATGGTAATGGTGAGGACGAGAACCCGACAACGATCAAGCGGGTGTTCGAGTTGAGACATACTGGGTACCCGCTCGCTTCTCCGAGGATTGTGACGCAGTTGCAGTATTTGGAGTGGCCGGATTTGAATGTCCCTGAGGACCCGAGGGGTGTGCTTGATTTGATGTGGGAGGTTGAGGAGATTGTGGAGAGGTCGAGGAAGAGGGATATGAAGGTTTGGGGCGAGGGGCCGTTACGCAAACGACCTGCTGATGATTATCCTCCGTCTACCACTGGGCCGGCTTCGTCTTCATCGGACAGTCACTCGAACGCGTCTGTTCCTCAAGCGAACACGAGTACGGCTGTTCCTCAAGTTAACTCTCAACCTTCGTTCAGTATCGCACCTCCTACTCCTTCTCTGACTCCGCGCTCGGACGGGAGCGATAGCTCTGCGTCTTCTCCCGGAAAGGAAGTGGACCCACGGACGGGTGTTGCGAAACACGCGGTCAATAACCCTCCGGTGCTTCTACATTGTTCGGCGGGTGTAGGTCGGACGGGAGGGTTCATCGCAGTTGATGCTATACTCGATGGGATTCGTCGGGAGATGCGGAAACGGAGAGAGGAAGCGTCGAGAGCGCGTCAACAGCGAGAACAACAACAGCAGCAACAACAGACGAGCGGGAATACTGTCTCGCCGTCCCCTCCACCTCCGCATGGCGTTGGGAATTCGGATCCCTCAAGTCGGGCGAGTAGTCGAAGTGAGGGGAGAGATGGCATGTGTATGGACGTGGTGATGGATTCTTCGAGTCCTGCGCCTCCGTCCCCACCCTCCAACTCCGAGTCCCGGAATAACACGCCTGAGAGAGGCGAGTCGATGTCGATGGCAGCAGCACCCGGGGCTAACTCCGGGTTGACTATGTCTGTTGGTGTTGGACGAAACGAGGTGCATGTGCCTGTTGCTGGGTTTGCGAATCCCGCTTCGCCTGTGTCGATGGATGTTGATGAAGGTTATAGTTATAGTGGGGAACAGCAGCAACGACCGGATTTGGAACGAAGGGGGACGACGTTGAAGCCTTCGAATGCGCTTGTGAATGAGGTGAAGAGGGCGACGCTATTGAAGAAGTTGTCGTCTGCGCATGATTCTCATTCTTCTCATTCTCGTTCTCACCCTCACCCTCCTCCTTCGTCTTCATCGGCATCTATGGTGGCTGATGATAGTCACAATCGCTCACACCCTCATTCTCATTCCCATTCAGAAGCCCCCTCCTCTGAATTCTATGCCGATGATCATCACCGCTCTCGACGATCCATGTCCATGTCCACATCCGCTTCCACTGCCGCACCGTCCTCTTCCTTGCCTTCTTCTCATTATGGTTCGACCTCGGGGTCTTCCGGTGCGAGGACTGGACATAGTTCGGTCAGTCCCCCCTCGAGCTTTACTGGTAGCTCGATAAGTTTGCCTATGCCCCCGAAGATTGCGGGCCAGGAGCTGAGCAATCAGAACGCGAATAGTTCGAACTCGAGTGGGATTCGAGAAACAGTTAAGCCTGCTGACCCGTCTCGGTCGCATCCCTCACCTGCGCATGCACACCCGAATGCCTCGAGCCGGTTGAATACCTGGCGGTCTGAGGTTAGCACTCAGGTTGAGGCTGCGAAGGAAGAGAAATCTAATGACTCTCCTCAGGAGAGCAATCATTCTGACGGCGTCGGCGGCGGCGGTAGCGACAATGGCAAGGACAAGGAGAAGGAAAAGGCACGGGAAGAAACGGCTTTGGCCAACCGAGGACTCACCTTTGATTATACGATGCCTCGCAAATTGCACGACGACTCTTCCCCTCCCCTCTTGTCGACATACGACGAGCCCATTCGGAGGGTGATTGAGGACATGCGAGAGCAGAGGATGAGTTTGTGTCAGAGTCTGAGGCAGTATGTCTTTGTCCATCGGGCGATCATCGAGGGTGCTTTGATGATTATTGACGAGGAGAGGAAACGCGAGGCCGAAGAAAGACGTAAAGCTGACCTTGAGCGACGAGAGAAAGCCGAGGTTGGCCTGGGCGTGAAGAGCCCTGCGCCCCCTTCCCTTCCCATTTCGGTCGTCTCGCCGTCTACTCCGAGCCATACTCAAGAGCACCAAGCCTTTGCTCTGGGTGCACCGTTCGCGATGCAAGAGCAGGAAGTCTCGAGGAAGAGAAGTGCGACTGATATGGCTGGTAGCTATGAAGACAAAATGATGATTTCTAGTCCTGCGGGTTCTGCCTATTCACCGGGAAGGGCAAAGCGTGGGCCGAGTCCGACGGAGTTGACGAAAGAGGGAATGGCTGGCGACGTTGTGCTAACCAAGAGGCCGAGCGTGAAAAGGAAGCAAGGCGGTAGGTTAGCCTGAGTCCGAATGAAGATTGGATTAGGCTTCCCTGTCCGTTGTCGCGCCGTTTCTCCGTATGGACCCCCCCTCTCTCCTTCCCATCTCCGCTCCTCCCCCTGTTCCTAGTTCCCTGCGTGGCCCATTTCGGACGCTGTTGCTATTTGAGTTTGCCTCGAGGAAGACCTCATGTTCACATGTATTGATATTCTGGCGTTTGGGCTTCATGATCCCTCCCCTCTTACATGCTGTTCTCCCTTCCCATGTTTGCTTTGTTTCCCCGTTGTCTTTTCGTTCGCATTTTTTTCTTTTTCTCATATATTGTATCTGTGCTATCATACCGGATGTCGTTCTCTGTTCCCTCTACCATAATCCATCTTTTTCTCCGTACCATGTATTATTTAACTCATCGTTCCCTCCCCTCTCCTGCTCATGATCATCCTCCTTTTCCATATTTCTCGCTTCGTTTCTGTATCACAAATAACATGGACACGTCTTTATAGCGACGTGGTGGCAATTCGATTGTTCTCCCTGTATCGCATCACATATCATCGACATCCCTCATCCCTACATTCGTCTCTACCTCTCCGCGTACTTACACAATGTATCATTTCGCTAGGCTACTGTGCACGCTTGTGCACGTCGCGGTATATACAATGCACTTTGGAGCACATATCCTGATAACTTAGACCCAGGAGTTTAGAAAGCTTCCATGTTCTACGCGTACGAGCTCATCCATATGCACCAAAGTAAAAGCATCATTGTTTGTACATTGTTAGGTACTCGGCCCTCATAACAAAAACCAGACCCGACAATCGTGAAGACTCTTGAAAGAAGCAGTATAATAAATAGCCTCGAAGGGGCGATGATAATAGTACAGTTTGGTTCGATTGCGTTTACTTCTTTACTTCCAAACCCATTCGACTTTCTTGACGATCTTGCAGACGCGTTTGTGCCGGCCCCAATCTCCCCTTTGGCAATTGGGACTATAAAAACGTGCGGGAGAGCAGTCAATGACATAATGATTCTAGCGAGCTATCGGGATGAAGTGCTTACCTGCAATATCTGAAAGAACACGAAGAGTGCAGAAGGTTCATCACATCGCCACAAGGAAACGCAGATCATATACGAGCTTACCGAATGAGTTTGCACTTTGAGCACCTAGACAAGTTCGCGTTTGCGGTCTCCTCCCGTTTGCAATAGCCACAACTGGCCGCTCGAGGAAATGTATCCTCGGGGAGTTTGGGACCAGGCGGAGATGGCAGGGGCGGTAGTTGTCCAGCTGATATAGCGGTCATCATGTGGACCCCCTTCAGGTTTGCCGCACAAGTTCCATGGTCTGCGTCGCATAGATGATGGACCTGACGATTGCGAATGAGTAAGGTGTTTATGATGGAAGAATGAGGGTGCCACTCACGTATACGTTCAGCTTCGGAGGGTTCAGATGCATCCAAGAAGCCATCTGGTAATCCGTCTCCCTCGCAGGTTTATCTACAGTACGATACAAAGAGGTGTCACATCCTTCTATGTCCCGCTAAAAGGTATCATTTCTGTTGATTCGAAACATACCACAGAACATGCAAAGCCATTTTTGGGTATGCTTCACATCAGGTGCCAACAACACGAGAACTCCATTAGCCCATGCTTGCATCTTCGAATGATACTTTAGCATAGATACGTCGGGTACACGAGGACGAAACTCGATTTCGACGCGTCTTTGATCATAAGGGTCGGCATGCTCGTGTCTTTGACCTGAGTTTCCCTTGGGGTCGTTCTCGGAAGAGCCGTATACAATGATGAGCAGCTGAAGCTCGGGACCAGATGACATGATGGTGTATATGAGGAGAACTTGGGGAGGAGTCGAGATTTGCGCAAACGCCGAATGGCTTCTCTATATCACGTGATTGTAGCTCAGGTCTTCGAGTTGAACTTCAAGTGAATGCTCCAGTCGCCGGGCAGCAAGGAATCCATATATTAGAGCATTCTGATTCAACATATTATGCCCCTCAAATATATGCGCCCCTGTAACTAATCATACAACATCTCATAGTTGAAGCCTTGGACGTGCATTGTCTGAGTAGCATCAGCAACTTGAATCTAGCCGTAGTGCAGTGGTATCAGGCAGATGCTACTTCCACCACCATACAACATTCTTGATCAACTTGCAGGCTTTCTTGTGCCGATTCCAATCTTGTCTCTGGCACTCAACTCTGAGAATGGAACGTAAGAGCGAGGCCACGATATGTCTCAATGGTTGTACTCGAGATCTCACCCGCAATACCTAAGGATTCAGTATCAGAGCTTAGTTATTGAGCGCAGCGACAACATAACTACATAAACCGACCGGATTAGTTTGCACTTAGAGCATCGGAAGAGATCTGCTTTTGCAGTTTCCTCGCGCATACACCTGGCACAAGTTCCAGCTCGGGCAAACTGTCCTTTATAGTGAGGCATAGGAGGGGACCAAGATGGGGGAGAATTTCCAGCACACATGGCAGTCTTCCTACAAGTTTCCTTTATGGCGATGTGACAGAAACCACGGGAAGTGCTGCAGAGCAGATGGAACTGGGTAGTAGACAAATGGGGTTAGTTGAGCCTGAGGAATCGGTGTTTGTTCGACTCGGATGTCAAGATATACACCACTCACGTAGACTTTCGGTCTCGGAGGATTAAATGTCATATAGACAAGTTGAAGGCAGGCTTCCTTGGCAGGTTGGTCTATATAGGAAATATTAGTTTTTCGCAGCTCGCATCTCGGAAGAGGTCGTGATTTCTGGGGACGTACTGCAAATCGTGCAGAGCCAGTTTTGCGTATGCTTTATGTCGACGGCCATTGAAGTTATGAGATTTCGAAGCCATACATTTATATGTTCCTGGTCTTCAAGCATCAATGCGTCCGGAACGGGAGGACGTAGCTCGATATCGACACGCCTGTGATCAAAGGGATTGACTCCCGGCCTGTGATCCTTGTCAGAGGACCCATATACGGTGATTATGAGCTGAATCTCTGGACCAGTAGAAGTGGAAGACATGTATGTACGGACGCGATTGTTCAAGGTGATGGAGAGAAAGGAAGACTCAACAAGAGGCTCGCGCGAAGTGGCTCCGTCGGACTCGTCTATTTCACCACGTGATCGCGGCTCTAGATCGACCCACGGCGAGGCGCATCGGACACGCAGCGCTCTCGGCGGCCACCGTTGCTCATAGCAGTACTAGTGCTAGTGAAGTTTGAACAGACTTACAGTCACATCGTACAGCACAACGTTGGCGTTGTCGTGAACGGCCTGAAGGCCCCAGCATTGACTGCTTGCACGATTGGCAGATCAGTAACCCATGAAAGGCTTGCGCATCGCCGTCTGCATCAAACAAGGATACAGTGGGACCGAATTCGCGCACCAACACCTCCAGGTGGACTCGGAGCAGGAACCGGGTGACTTTCGGAACGGAAAGGGCAACTTTGGATTGTATGTACCTGAGAGGTGAGTATTCCGGGACGCAATGAACTGACAAACACGATGTTTGTCTCCTCGATACCTTGCGAGGTAAGATGCAGAGATGTACCGTTCCACATTGTTGTACCGCCTTCACTTCTTGAGCTATCGTATGACTCTATTTTTTGCTGCTTTTCTTCCCTATGCTCCAAGGTGATCGGAGGAAAGTACTCCCTCAGATATACCACCGCAAGGTCCTAGTGAACGTAAGAGTTAATGTGAACCCAGCCATACGATGCCCAGAAGGATGTACTCACTGCAATCATTCAGTCATTTCTTCCTTTTGGAAGCAATCCTCTGCAGAATGGAATAAGTGGTGAGCTGTATATCCATGCTAACGTGGGATCCTCGCCCGATACATAGTGGGTTGACATTCTCCTACTGTGTGTGGTTCACTCTTTCACAGCGGGGGAGCGATTATCTTTTGAGCGGAAAGTGACCAAAAAGAATTGGCAAAGTGAAAGACACTTAGCCGGAACTTTGCCACTCGAAGATTCAAACTCTTTGCAAGGAAAAGAGGCCGGGTGGCCTCTTATCCGTGCTAGTAAGAGGCTGGACTTGCGAAAATCTTGAAGAGTATTCAAACCTTTCTTTGATCTTATCATGGGGAAATGGCTGCAAAGTGGCTTTCACCTATTATATTCTTTTCAGGATATTTCCGCGGTAAAGAGAATCGTTCCCCCGCTGTGTTTGATAAAATACTGACCAGATTCAACCTGCAGGCAGCTAACGCAAGATGTGCCAACACCCTAGATATATCGAAATCACAATCCACGGAAGCTCCTAGGTTAACGAAGCGAATGTCAGTGAGAAACACGGCAATTTCATGAGATATCATACCAGTGAATTTATGTAGGTTCTCATGAATCCCAGCGACACAGCTTCGTTGAATAGAACGTGGACGCGGTCCCTTAGTCAGGGGCTTACATACCTGCATGAGTTACGTCAAACGTGTGTGCTACATCTCACCGTAGACTCTGCCCTCTAATATCGTTCCCTACTTGCACAGGAAACTTGTTCATTCCTCCATGTGGCAGCACGTCGGTGACAAACGGACTGCACACGGCAGACAATAACAGGAGGTAAGAGTTCAACAATTCGGTGGCTTAGTGTCTCTGTCAAAGAAGCACCGCGTTCGAGCAAGGAACTACAAGGAGTTGGCAACAGCCAACAATCAGTGGCGGGCACTTTGGACGAGACGATACCTACACATTACATGACAATAGCTCATGGGGCTGTGAACGACACTTGCCCCGGTGCCCAGTGGTCGCGGTCAATTCGACTGCCCGGATTGGACTGTGGACCGGCTACGAACGATTGAAGTTCAAACGCGTCATTGAACACGCGCGATCACGTGCCAATATTTTCACACAACCGTTTAACGAGCGTGACCGTGTTATAACGCGTGTTGGCGCGTTCAACTCTCTCGCGGTTGTCTTTCTTTCCTCCTCCCACCTCTGACCCTTTCGAGTATCTCTTCTTTCTCTTGCCCTCGTCTCTTGTGCCGCTTTATGTCTTCCGCCATGTACATGAGGGATGCCACGCCGATGGCATATTCCTTGACAGACCATGCGTCCAAGACCGTTGAAATCATTCCCGCTGAAGGGAAATATTACAAGGCTGGTATCCAAGCATACGGATGTTCGGTTGGCCCCATTCCCTTGTCGATCATTACGACAAGATTTATGCGTGTAAAGGGTGGATTTACTGCTGTCCCTGTACCAACGGACATGTTTGAGGGGGTAGTCGTGACACCTGAACCAAAAATGCAAGCTCTTTGGGTGAGTGGCTCACCTCTGAAATGTGGTACAGAGCTAAGTGGTCGTCCCTAAGGCTAAAGCGGTCATCAATGCCAAAGTGTTCAAGAAGTTCACCCTACACCATACCTCGAATTCCATCGACATCTTCTCTGAAATTCTCAATAGACCCGACCTCGGGGTATACAGCTCGTATAATGATGATGACCCGGATGAACTGCACTGGAGCGATCTCGAGTCGTTATTTGAACTAAAACCCAGAGATGCCCAGGATCCTCACGTCTTGGATCTCGACCTTGAGGACTCTGAGGTTATGACGGAGAACGATGACAGCGAACAGTCGCAGAAAGCTCGAGGGCAGATTCTCATCTATGTTGGCGCACTATCAGGACGTCAGCATAGACTGTTCACGTTTATCTTTGGTATCTTTGGCCGGCATGCCAGAAGTTACATTGCAGATCCCTCAGGACTCGCACACTCCGAGAAAATAGGATATGTTGATGATCCTATGAAACTCATCTCACTTCTTCAACGTTTTGAACAGCTTACGGATGAGCAGCGGGGAAAGGACACTACCGTCACTCTAGCTGATCCAGACGAAGTGGCCATGTTCATTAAGGCACTCGAGACTCTCAGCGAGTTGGCATCTGACGGCCACCCTGTGCGCAATTTTCCCAAGATGGCACCCGCAGACCTCAAAGGAATCCCGAAGTACAAGATCCCAGTGCGCGACGACAAGACCAAGAAGACGTACTACTACATCATCTGTCGGCCCCTCCGTTACCCCATATTCCCTTTTGGGCACTTCTCGAGGACGTTCCTGGCCCTCCGCCTCGACTCGGACCGCGAGGAATCCGACTCAAGTGACGACGAAGAGGACGGAGATCGCGTTGAGAGGACGCTCAACTCATTGTTCTTATTGGGAGATATGTGGCGATTCTCGGAAGGCGACGCATTATCGGAAATGGATATATACGATGAGCTGAATGGTCTGGGTGTACCCCACCTTGCGCCATTGCTATTCGGAGGCGATGCAAGGACAGAAAAAGGGAAGCCTCAGAAGACCATCGTTCACCAGATTTCCCAGAAAGAACATGACAAGAACTCTGGTGATAAGGGCTTTCATCGGCTCAAGGAGCAGACCCACTACCGATTTGTTCAGAAGCTTGCGTATCCCCTCAACACTTTCCGCAATGCTCGAGAACTAGTTCAAGTCATTCACGACGCTTATGAATGTACGTTTCTTTCTTTCGGCACACCGTATATTACATCTGTCTGACCTGTTGCTATCCCACTTGTAGCACTCTGTGAAGCATTTTTACTGGCGGATCGGGTCCACCGAGGAATCAGCGAACAGAGCGTCATGATATCTGCGACTGAGTATACCGATAACTCCAAGACCATCGCACGCGGTCTCCTTGGTGGTTGGTCCAACTCCCGCGTGTTCAGCAGTAAAGGTGCTACTCGGCTTTTCCGGGAGGTACGCACCACATTTTCCAGAGGAGTTAGAACGGTTGCTAATAGTAGACTGCGTCTTGTAGACTTCATGGCAGTTTGACTCCGCCAATTTGCTCCAGACTCCCGAGAAGGTTCAGACAATTCACGACGATTGCGAAGCATTGTTTTGGCTGTTGCTGCACACTGCTATCCATCACTGCAAGCACACTGGACCAGTTCGGCACAACATCTTTGATTCTTATGAAGAGGAAGACGACGAGGTCGACGGGACTCCGAGATTTGTTGGTGGCGACAAGAAAATCAACTTCCTATTGAGACCTACTGCGAAGCCGTCGCCCGAATTCAAATGTTTCGCGTTACAAACCCTGGTCACCAAACTTCAAGGCTACTGGGGTAACTATTATACCCTTCGACAGTACAAGGAGAAGGCGGCGGCCAAGAATCCGGCGGAGTTCGACTCGGTGTATGCAAGCTTTGCAAATGATCCAAAACAACTCCTGGTGCACTTCAAAGAGGTTCTCGAAATGGGCGATGCAGAGTGGAGGGATGGCGAATGGTACCCTGATCAGTACGTCCAGCAAACCAAGAGCCAACGTCGCCGAGCCACTGCCAATAAGCGGGGAAGCTCGACGCACTCCAAGATCAACACGCGCTCTACGGCTGCTACGACGACCTTGCACATCATCAAAGAAGCTGATGAGGTTGACGAGGTTGACGAAACCGCAGAGGTCGAAGCACTGCTGCTGGAGAACCAAGAGAAAGAACCAAACCTGGCTGCTGGGCGAGTCGGAACACTGAATGAGGCAGGAGATACACGAGTTCCCACTCAGTCTGACTCAACGGGAGGCAGAAAGCGTAACAATGCTGGATACAGTCTGAGAACTCGGCCAAAGCAGACAGAAAAGGCCAGAAGCGGGCGTCCATGAACACTACCCTAGAACGTCACCGGACATCTTTCGTTGTACCCGAGTACATCGCTTTAGCCTTTAGGTATTGATTTGTATACATGTCACTGCATAAGTCGACCAATTTCTTCAATCACGTGATCTGATGAAATTTTTGAAGAAATGGTGTTTTTGTTCCAATTTCACCAATTTTCATCCAATTTCTTCAGGACCTTGAATAAATTTAGAATTTCTTTACGAGTTCTCTACAGATTTCATCATTGAAGACACCCGTCAGCTTACCCAGTGTGTAGTGGCTTCGATGGCCTTATGGATTACTCAGTACTTCAAATGACTCGATTATCGTTAGATGAGACAAGCATCAATTGCAACTAAAGCAGTACTATACAGGTATCTAGTCAACTCCTCGGGGATGTAGAGCGTAACTCTGGACAGTCCATCAGCTCCGAGTTTGAGTTAGTCATTGAACTGAGGCGAGGCCCTTCGACTTCCGACTTCGTCAACAACATCCTATGTCACCATTCTCGTATCGATCATAGGGGACCATTACAGCCGACAGACAACAGTCTGATGTATATCGATCGATTGTGAGGTTCGAGGCGATGCCACCGAGGATGACAGCTATGAGCGGGATATGAAGTGGATGCGGGAACCGAGTGTTCTCGTCGCGACGTCGCGTGTCTAGCCAACACGATAGGGCTATACGACTGCTGGTGTACGCTGTTCGAGGAGCTATGCAATTGTACGTGGTACCTCCGCGTGGATAATCTCCTCCAACAGAGCACCAATACCGGGTGCTAAGTGGTATTTATGTTTCAGCGAAAACGCATCATCGTGCTAGGAAGAACGAGGGCGTTTGTTGAGCAATCGCTGGCTCCGGCGTAGGGGAGGTGTCGTCGAGTGGGAATGGTTCATTCTAGGCCGTTTCCGATTGGGATTGGGATGGTGTTGCACCACAATAGGCTCGTCCTCGCGCATTCGCTTGCGCTTCTGAGTCAAGGATTGAGCCTGGTGAGTTGGGGGGGCAAGAGTGTGACTTGATGGTCTGCTGAGATCGGCAATCGTGTGGTCCGATTGTTTCGAGAGACTTGTGCTGGATGGCAAGCCGTCGGATTTGCGATCGAAAGATGCTTCGGTGGTGATGGCAAGCATTGATTGTCTGACCTGGCTTCCATCCCATTTCGGATATTGATCGTCCATCCACTCGCCGTTCTCCCAGTCTTGTGCTGGTCTGCACAAAGCCGCGTCGAAGGTTTGCAGCAACTGCGAGGCTACTCCTTGGAGTGGTGTGTCATCGTGAATCTTTTCATACGTGATTCTGTCGCGATAATGGTAATTGAGCCAGAATTTTCGGAATTGCATGAACATATCCTCAAGGGCCCTGCATTCAAACTTGGTCTTGCTCCTGTCGAGGTACGATAGTTTGTGGATGCCTCCAATGGTTGTCAATGTGCCATTCAAAGAAGTGCAATCTTCTTCCTCGTCGAATATCAAGATATTGAACTTTCCAGTATGTTTAAGATGACGAGCAGCAACGAATAACATGACCCAGAATATGGACTGCATGTCGTCGTAGATTTCGTGCGATTTGCCAATCTCCTCAAGAAGTGCACATGACATGAACCTCCAAGTTCCCTAAAGAAAGAAAATTTAGAATCAGAGGCTATCGAAACGAGGGGGACTAGGGAACGCATACCGAGCGAGGTAAAACAGTAGTATACCCAGGAGGTATCTTACACGAGATGTCCCAGTCGTTCAGCATTCCTCTGCGGCGACCATCTTGGTCTTCAGAAACTGACACGAGGATGTTGTTGCTGCTAATATCCCGGTGAAGAATGCGTGCCTTGACATAGCCGTCAATCAACGCTAAGAAATGTGTTAGCGGACGTTGCATGTTACACGACGGATAGCATACCTTCGAGAGCATCCCGCATAACTTGAACCAGGTCTCTCGCGTTCCTGAGGGTATCAAGCGGTAGGCCCAACTGCTGTACAACCCGGTGGTGGATGAATTGCGAGAGTGAAGTCGGAGGGTTTGTCAGCTTGACGCCCTTCAGGCGGAGGATGCGTTGCGTTACAGACAGCTGAGGTTGGCTGCCCGAAAACACGTCGCCGGCACTGAAGACCGTGGGTATATGAGGCACGTCATGTTCCTCCAGATTATTGTAGGATTCTGACTCCTTCTGTAAGGTAGTAGACGGGACACGCCAATAGTCTTTCATGAAAACAAGGCGCCGACCGAGCGAAGCGGGTGACTCGTCCGAGTCATTACTATCCAAGAGGAGTGCAACGAATCCGCGTGTGGCCCGTCCAAGGGGATGCGAAGGCTCAGCACAAGGTTTGCGGACGATATACTCGGTCCTCTTGCTCGAGAACTCGTCAACAACCTCGATCTTGTACGTAGGGTAATCCTTGGCGAGAGTGTTACGGATTTTGGGGTCTGCCTGAACGTTGAGATCGGCGGAGGTGACGTGATGGGTAATAGCTTTTGTGAGAAGAAGGCGTTCGGCTGATGTCGCAGGTACAACAGTGGGGTCAAATCCGCGCTGGATGCGCGAAAGGTGACTGTATCTCCACAAGAATTCCGCCAATACACGAGGATTGGAGACATAATTTGTTGATTCACTGACTGATACGCCAGCATGATCGACGCGCAGAAAGCGGACAAACCGGCCAAAGATGCAGATCGCTAGCGTCGAAGTTCGATGCTGGCGACAGAATTGTGCGAGGAAATACCGTTCCAAATCCTCGAGAACTTGTTGGCTTGCCCCCTCGTCGATATGGGGGGATTGGTGAGTTGAATCAGCAGACGGGAAAGGGAAGGGGTCGGCGGATTCGTTGTCGCGGACATCCACAATCAACTCGAGGTTGGTCCAGTTAGGGTCGGAAGACTCTTCGCAAGAGTGCAAGCAGAGATTCGGGCGAGTGTTTGTAGATTTTCCCTCGACTGAGATGGGATGTGATTGGAGGTCATATTGTGGACAGAAACCGTGCGTAGACACAGCATGTACCTACATATCTCGTCAATAAGAATTCATCTATTCGGAAGGAACGGTACTCACAAGCTCAGCCTCAATGTCTTGAGACTTGGAACGCGAAGTTATACGGGAGAAGGTCTTCTTCAGCACCCGTTTCATTGTGGATAGAATCCGGGGTGTTTCAGGATTGGCGAAGCTCTCAAAGAAGAGTTGCACGGGCAAAGGCCCGACGATGGATTTTGAGAATTTGCTGTGCATGTTCAAAGAAATAAGCACTCTAGCTTGTATCTAATGCGGTAGTCGTGTAGAATTGTGAAGCATTCAGTGGTTCAACGGTTTCTAACGATGGACGTTGAAAGAAACGAAGTTGAACCACTCGAACCAAAAGCGGTCAGACTCGCCGCCACACGGAGCATGTGACACTTTCTCACGTCGGCGTTTTCCGTGTACCGTTGGCGCCCGAGACGCAGAGAGGTAACTTTCAGCGAAGTCACGGTACCCTTCAACTTACCTTCCATCCTCCACATCTACTAGCTTCTCGTTTGTAGTGGTATAAAGGACGTTGCTGAAGATGAGATAGAGGTCTTTATGCTTATACCGAGCTGATCTTTTGCAATCATGTTCACATTCGCGGCTCCTCCGGTTGATAATCAGGTGCCTGAGAGGACTTATGTAGTACCCTCATAACACCTCATAACACCATTACTTACGGTATGTCTGAAGTTATGGTATGCGAATACGCCAAGATCTGAATGGGTAGAAAAAGTAGGCAGAACTCGCTATCTATATCCAAGTTATGTTGCGTACATGCACACAGGTAGAGTACTTAGCACTCCCCAATCAACCTAGCATAACAATGTTCAAGTCGATATCGCGGTAATTAAGATAGGTTGTCCCTCGCCGCAGCGTATAGCTCGGGCATAAGATTGACCTTGCAATTTGCGGCAAAAACGAGGGTGTCCCAATTTTTTCTTCGCCTCCATGATTTCCTGCATATCCCATACGTACAAATAGGAAGCAGGCAGCTGTCATACGAGCAGAGACGGTATACAGTGGCTCCCTCCGGTGCGGTTGGCTTCGAAGACCCAAGACCAACCGGCACAACGACCACGAACTGCACGTTCAGCGAAGGGGCCCGGTACACTGCTGTACAACCCCGCTTAGCAGCCGCCCAAGACAAGGTTCCTCCTACACCTACAGGCGGCCTACTATGACAGACAGGGTAGGTACGTGGTGAACTTCAAAGCAGATAGGTTGATGACCTTTTATACGGATGTCCGCTTCGCCCTGCTCAGAAGCGAATCCGAGTTTACGAAGGCTTACTGACGGCGTAGGATGAGAGCCGGAGTGCCCCATTCCGTAGGTCGGTCCCGTCGTTGATTGTGACTCGTCAATCGAACCGACTGTAGTCTCCCAACGGCAGACGAGACAGACAATTATTTCCTCGTCCCTCGGATGTCTGTCTGAGACCGACTGATACTTCGCGAGAAATGGCAACCTGACTGAATAAAAATCTCTCTCTCTCTCTCTCTCTCTCTCTCTCTGACAATCATTGCTCCTAGCAGTGTTGTGCCTGACGTCCAAGTTCAAGAGGGCCGCTCTAGCCTGTAGATCTTCTGCAGATGGGAGTCATCCGACAGGACTGAAGAGAAACACTCGGTTCCGGGGTCGTTCACCAGTGACTCTACAGCGCCGGTGACTTGATACGAGGTGAATTTCAGTTCCCTGTGCGTCTGACATGGCAGGCTGGGGCATCATCTGACGGCAGTTGCAAACTTATCCAACCGCCATTTCATCTAATGGTCGCCTTACAGCCTTCTCCAGCGATACTACCCTCGTTTAGTCGCTGAGCACTAGTGCTATCGTTGAGATTCGTGCACATAGCAGTTGCCTCTCACATCATCTAAGATTCACGGAAACAACGGTATCGAGCACCACACTGTCCTGCGACGATCGCCAGTGCTTCTTGGCAACTTCGGGACCGCCTCGTCGACAAACTGATTACACAATCTCCCAGCATATTTGGCTTGGATAGATTGACCGCTCTTCTGCTCAATCTGCTTTCATGAGCTCCTTTGACATACCTTCGGAAGGGTTCCCGATCTCTCTCATGGAACACCTTCCTCCGCCACGCAGCCCATGCTCTGAGTCAACCACTTCGCTACCGAACTCATGCCAGCAGCCAGGACCCTCAATCCTTCTGTAACGCCAAACTCCATCTCGTCGACGGTGAAGGCATCCTGCTGTATACTCCTATAAAACGTCAGGCCATTCCTTCAAGCCGCTCAACGTCGTCCTCGCTGTCGCTCTGCGTCCCATGTCCTTCTGGTCCTTCGATGGGGTTTGCAGACGGAGCAAATGAGGCCGTAGAGCATCTGGGTATTCTCACTTGACATCGCTATGTGCGGAGAGCTTCGTACGACTCGCATATAGTATGAAACGGTGAGGAACATGGATTCACGGGCCTCATATAGATTGACGGTCGCGGTTGCCGCTATCCTTCGGTCTCCCTTTACTGTGTTCGACAGTGTACTCTACCGCACAAGATGTACATTTCACCTAGGCCTGATAATACAGAAATTCCTCAAGCCGTCACCGAAGCAGAAGGACGTGATCTCGGATCCAACGCGGCCTAAATCTTCGCCTTCTCATCCTCAGTCTTCGCCTCTCCAATCCTCCTCTCCCGATCCTCGTTGATCTCGTCCAATATCTCCTTCGCCCCGCCCTCAATTAATATCTTTGCCAACCTGATCCCCATCTCTTCCGCCTCCTTGAAACTCTTAACTATACCTGCAGTCTCTTGCTGCACATGCGTCCGCCCGTCCAAGGACGTCACACAACCATAAATCCTCAACACCTCCGTGTCGGGCACGAATTCACTCGAGACTCCAACGGGAACACTACACCCTCCCTCGAGCACTCGGAGGCATGCACGTTCGGCAGCACATCGCCATTCGGTCGGCTGGTGTGTGATGGCTCGACAGAGCTCACGAGCCTCAGTATCGTCTGACCGAATCTCTAAGGCAAGCGCCCCTTGGCCAACGGCGTAGAAGAGGAGGGGCGGTGGAAGATCTGAGGTGACTCGGTCGCCCCAGCCTACCCGGACAAGTCCAGCCTTTGCAAGGACGATGGCCGTGTATTGGCTATCTGGTGCATTCAGTTTGGATAAGCGGGTGCTCCTAGTATATGTAGGATGGGTTACGCGAACCCATTTGGTTAGGATTTGAATACTTACAGGTTTCCTCGCTGGGAAGCAAGTTTCAGAATGTATGTATGCACAAAATTTGCTAATGCGACGTACCACATCCTTGAATATGAGTTTCGGATAACGCCTCTTCAGTTGTGCAACTCTCCTCACACTGCTCGTCCCGATGACACTTCCCTCGGGCAGGTCATCCAAAGTCTTATACGGCAGCCCATCTTTCACAATCAACGAATCGACCGGATCCTCTCTCTCTATCACACCAGCAATTTCACATCCATCAGGGAGTGAAGTAGGCGTGTCTTTGAAGCAATGCACCAAGATATCAACCACCCCCTCCTTCAATGCTACCTCTAACTCTTTCGTCCACAATGCCTTTCCGCCGAGTAAGTACAGGGCCTGAGATTGATTATGGTCACCTCCGGTAGTCATGAATTCCGTCGCGAATATTTTCGAAGGAAAAGCGGACGAGAGGATATCCTTGACCATATTTGTCTGGTTTTGAGCCAGTTGGGACGACCGAGAGGCCAAAACGATCTTTCGAGGGATTGTCATGAGTGGTGCAGGAGAAGAAAGTACCAGATCTCGTACGTTAGAGAGCCTTTCTTAAGTACATATCTCAGCGATCGATCCACGATATTATTTCTCTCACATAATGCATGTACCGTCACGGCCGTGGGTGCATGGCGGTCCTCCGTGGGCGGGCATAGTCGCCGCATAGATATATCCAATATTGCGAACGCGACATTTGACGCGACCACTTGTCCGGGTCACGCGCGGCTCCGCGTCAAGAGTTGGTCAAGAAGGCAATAGCGATCGAAGCTCCGCTCTGATATTGACGAGTCTGCAGTCAGGAACGCAACCAGTGATGCACGGTCGGGTGAACTGACCTATGAAATGACCGCCGACTTTGGTGACTATCCAGGTGGAGGTCACTAGGTCAGAAAAATGACCTGACTTTTCCCATAGCTGTCCTGCAAGCTGATTGGCTCGGAACCTCGGACATCTGGGTTCTCCGGATCTGTCTCGCGTGGACTAGTTCACATGTGCGGTTCACTTTCGGCGATGCGATCTACAGCAATTGCGCGTTCGCGCATTCAATATTCAAGTTCACGTTCCACGCTAAATCGCCTCGTTCATTATCGCGCACGTCTGCCTCTTGTATCTTATGATCCTCACTCATATATCTACTGATCTATCATCTCTGTGTGTAGCTACGAAAAATATACTTGATTTTTCATTGTTCCAATCTCCCATTTCACCCCGGGCTTTTGCCTCAACGCTTCCACTTGCACAAGGTAAGAGAATTACTTTACTGACAGTTGTATAGGATGTCGAGAGGCTGGTGGCGGGATTTCTGCTACGATCACCCCCTGTTCAAGGAGCGTGATAAGAATCTTCAGGCCCAAAGCCAAATCTCCGGAAAACCCAAGGTACATTGCAAGCTCTGCTTCGAGCAGATCGTTCAGCGGGAGTTGGAGCACGACGCCCGAGCAATACAGGCTGGGTCGCTTGCGATTGCACGCACAGAGCAGTTCATACGCTCTGCAATGGGACCTAGTAAGTCGGCTCATTCTCAAGATTATGTATTCAACGCTGATAAGGCCCGGGTTCAGTCTGGACTTCAGATCGCGCTCGGAGGGAGAATACTTGGATTGTCGGGAGGCCGGAGACGATCCTCAACCACCTCAAGGAGTGCGTTCTTCAAACAGACGAAACGCGAGCGCGTGCACGTGCCACCCTTCAAGAGAATCATACCAGGACACCATCAAAGCGTCGATACGACGATGTCAGCGATGACAATCCATTTACCTCGACAGTGCTTCCCCCTCTTCCTGCACTTTCAATCCCTAGCGGGCCTGCTGTTGCGGCCGGCGGCCCAAGCAATGCGCTAGGCTTTCCTGGGGCTTCGATGTCGGCTTCATACTCTCCTCAATCATCCGCTTTGTTTGGCGGGGCATCTGGCCTCGGATTTTCTCCGGCACAGTCTATCTCATCATTCCCCTCCGTCTCCGGTACACCCACCAGCACGAATCTGAGCCCCATCACTCTATCTGGAGCTTTCGGCAGCCATGCCTCCATATCGTCACCCAGTCCTGTACCTGGTTCCTCAGGCTTGAAACGACCTCGCTCTCATGCAGCGGCCGGCTTATCGTGCTCTGGTAGCAGGAGCAGCCTAATCAGCCCCGCTTACAATGCTGAAGAGTGGACGAAAGCCCATCAGGACCGTCTCGAGTATCGGCTCATGCGCATCACTGCATCTGCTGGCTTTCCGCTCACATGGACACAGAACCCAGAGGTCCATCTCCTGCTTGACGAGTTCGTCAGTCCCGCTGCGGTCGCACCTAATCGTAACTCGATGGTCAATCGAATTCTTCCCAACACACTCAACCACCTTCGTGAAGCGCAGATGAAGTCGATCGCACCTCTGAAGCACCGCTACGGGACAGTCCAATTTGATAGTTGGACAGGTTTAAATGGACGTTACTACCATGCTTTTTTAGTGTCTCTTCATGGAAAGGTATGTTGTGAAGTTGTTCTGCTCTGATGAACTATTCTGATTCGTGTGTGGCACTGGCAGTTGCATACTGTTGAGGTCTCTGACTGCTCCCTAGCACGGAAGACGGGCGACAATCTATTTGCCTTGCTTACAGAAGTCGTCGCTAAACTGGAAGACCCCCAGGGGCAGTGGCGTATCATTGTTGTCTCTGCCTGCTCGGATGCAGGTCCTGATCCAAGCAAGGCAAGGCGATTGTTACGGAGAGCAAGGGTGGACGTTGTCTCGGTCGATTGCTATGGACATCAAACGAATCTGCTTGTCGGTGGATACTTCAAAATTGGTGGCACCTGGTATCTCGTGTTTGCCAAGGTTGCCAACGACTTCATTACCTGGCTTCGTAGTAAGACGCAGTTGATTGCTGTATTGAAGGTGACACAAGAAGCTATCAATCCTGGCAAGAAAGGACTGTCTGTTCTCCGCGCAGTTCTCACTCGTTGGACCACACACTACCTCACCTATCGACGCCTTCTAGTACTCAAGCTTCCTCTTCAGACCCTGCTCGAGAATGACTCTCAGCTTCCACCAGAGCAGCAATGCGTTGTGATTGGAGACTGCCAGGCACGATTGAAAGCAGAAAGTATGGTCAAGGTAATCAAGGATCCCCAGTTTTGGGCGGCATTGGAAAGGTACGTGGCGTCCGAGCCCCCTTATTCTGCAGTTCACATGATACTCACATACTATTAGAATGAAGATGCACCTTGAGCCACTAGCAATAGCTTCGAACATATCGCAAGCAGCACATGTCCGCCTTGACCAGGTTCTGCTATTGTTTGGTTTTCTCTTCCTCCGCTACCTCCGTCTCACCGATCCGGACGATGAGAACGTCCGAGAGGCAATGCTCAATGGGATCGAGGCTAGGTGGAAAAAGGCAGATCAAGATGTCTTCATCGCCACACTCATTCTGAATCCATATCATAAACTTCGCCCATTCCATCAGGAAAATGTCAACTGCTACTGAGCGCCCTGAGCCAGTGCGCTCAGTACCCATCAGTGCAAATAAGCCTAAATTCAGGCCAAATCTGCCAGTATGGGTCAGTAGTCCTTGCAGCCTCTGGGAAGGCCGGCTTGCACCTACTACCATGGCTTCAAATCTTGAGGGGGTGCCTCCAAAACTTTGCACTGTACTCCTAACACCCTATCCTTGATTTCTGACACAAAAAATACCCTAATCAATAGCTGCTTTGGAGAGGTATTAAGGGATTTCTAACGTTCCCACGGGCGCTTAGTGGGCGCTTAGCGCCGTTCAGTGCTACTCAGGCCCAGTGAAAACCGCGTCCAGCGAGATCGAGCCAAATTGAGCCTCCTCGAATCATACTTAAATTTAGTTACATAGACGCCATGCCATCGAGTAACAACCAGCGACATCGTATGAATTCGTTCTTTCCTTCCACTCAAACATGTCTCGCGCGCACGCCAGGCACGATTTGCTCTCGCGGTGCCATGCTCTCGTGTGCTCGCGCTGCCCGGCATGCCGCGACGGATTTGACGAAGGATTGCAAGGATGCCGGAAGTCTCCGATGACAAAGTTTGCTCGCAGGCTGCAGCGATGAAATTGCTGCTCTAGTCTCTTGTTCGCGAACCACTCTGAGTGACTTCAGCACAGTCTGCGCTTGTAAAATATTGACCCCGCTTTCTGAGGACCCTTTTGACAGCCTCCAATTAATTCTGACAGTCCCACTCCATCGACATCCCTTGTGAGATTTCTCACCACCACTTCTTGCCTTCTCTGACAACTTCCGATGGCGGCCCGGACTCTCGATCGCATTGGAAGGGATATGGAGCTGAGCCATGAGTACTGAGTTTGGTGCTTCATCTGCTAGTGTACCTTTGGTAAGTCGATACCATTATATGTGAATGTAGTGTTTGTTGAAGCAGGTCGCTGGGGCGCACCGTAACTTACCTGTTGGTTAGAGGCTTGCTAGCGACTTAGGG